>KK503118.1:39071-52199 GCA_000688735.1 Glossina austeni | reverse complement strand
TTAAAATGGTTTCGGGCGGATCAATTTTTCAGTTACCTCTCACATTATGTTTTATTTTTTAAAACCGTTATATACGAGAAAATATTGTAATTTTCAAAATGCCTCGACAAAAATTACCGAGTAATAGTATTTTGATATTCCAAGTTGGTGTGAAAAATTTGGATAGGATCGGATCCACCTTGCCATATAATCCTTCCTACGAAAACTTTCAACCACCAATATTTTTGAAGAAAAATGTTTGGTAATAATAATGTGACATAGATTTTGCTCTTACCATTTTTGGACTACATAGATCTATTTCTAGATGGGCCCACCTCCACATAGGGGTTCTAATAAAAAAAAAAAAGGCTTTGTGGGGGAGAAATGCTCATGTTTTAATATTTCATGATGAAAGTCGGTTCGTAAGAGTAATTTCTGTACAAATTTAACCGCATCAAATTTGGATTAAGTAGATCTATTTGTTAGTATGAAACCTCTTATATTCCGAATGGTCTAGTCTTAGTCTAGACTGGACCAAATTTGATCTACATGGCTCTATTTTTTGGACATCTATCCATTTAGGCATTTTCATGAGTAGTAAGCCCTTTTGTAAAAAGCTTTAGTTCTTAATATTTTATGATGAAAATTTGGTTGCCTAAAACCTAACTATAGGAAATTTGGACCATATATGTCTATTTTCCAGACCCCATCATATAAACGGGGTGTCGTGAAAAACAAGCCCAAAATATAATTTGTAATTTTTTATCACGGAAGCAAGTGAAAAATAAGAAAATCTTGGACCGGTATGGTAAGCTTGCTAAATTTTGAACCAAGCCAGCCAACGTATTGAGCATCCTCCAATTTGGGGACTTGTAGAATATGGGAAGCCTGGTGTTTTATTGCGGAAATCAATGAAATGCTGTAGGATTTCTAGTAGCGGCGTTGCCCGGTTATGATGTTTTTCCTTCTTTTTATTTACTTTTTTTTTTATTTATTTAAGTGCATAAAATAACCGGAAGTTAATTAAGTATAAATCACTTTTGAACTATTATTTAACATTTTTAGTCAACGTTGACGGAAATTGCTTAACTCACACTTAAAGTTCTCTACTAAAATTTTACTGAAATTTATATCAATTTTTTTTTTTTTGTTTTTGAACAAATTAAATTAATTTTCTTCTCTTCATCTTTTATCTTTTCGCAAATTGCCTGTAATTATATTTCATACTATTCTGAGCCCCTTTGTGTAACTAAATATATTTTGTTGTTATTTTTCATTTTTTATTTTTAAATTTTTTTTTTTTTTTTTTCAAATTATTTCCTTCATCCATTAACGCCTAACCATAATAACATGACGGACGACACTTTTAATAGCAAACTCATCTAAACTGCGGAGAGGAAGTAATCAAATAAAAAAAAAAAAAAAAAGTTAACAGCAAAAACTTAATTGGTTTTAACTAAACGTGAACTCTTGTTGTTCGCGCGACAACTTGGTTTTCGCCAACCGCGTACCGTCATAATTTTGTTTGTCATCTTTTAATCCTTTCGCTTCTCTCTTTTTTTTTTATGTATTTTTTTTATTTTTTTATTGTAACTCTTTGGGGGAATAATAGTTACAGTTTACTGTGTAAAATGGCCAATGGAAACCATTTAAAACGTCCTAAGTGGTATTTTTTGTTTGTTGCGTTAATTTTAATACTTTTAAAAATTCCATTTAATAGCTTAACAAGAATTGTTTTTTTTTTTGCTTTTTTTTTCATTTTATTTTTTTTATTTTTTTTTTATTTTTTTTTTTTTGCTTTGCGAGATTACATTGTATTGTTGAAGGTTGTTAGTGCGCGTTTGTTTGTTTATTTGCTTTTGTGACAAAAGGAATGCAGTGTGTATGCTCAGTTTAGCAGAAAATTTAAAAGCAAAGGTAAGCTGAGAAGGTCACATATGAAATGAAAGGAAACTTTTCTCGTTCGCCTTAAATCGCCGAACACTCGAGAGCATGTCAAATCAGTTGCTTATTATATTGCTAAGGATGCCCTGAAAATCTTTACAATTATTTATTTAAAGTGCAGAGACGGAGGCCCATCCAAGTAGGCCATCGTGACCAGGAATATGAAAAGTTGAGAGTTGAGAACCGATCAGCAAAATTTACTTGATAAAGTAGGAGTAAGACAAAGTAGGCTTAGCAAAATGTACAGCAGTCTTTGCAATCGACAATGGACTTGACTTTCTAAAGTCATTTTCAAATTTCGAAAATTTTTGTTCAAAATAATTACGAAAGACATACGAAAGAAATTGAAGCTGCTTAGCCTATACAGATTCATGTGATGCGGGTGGATATCGGTGGAATATTCTACGTCGGCTGCACTAGAGTCTCAAAATTGACTCTTCTCTCATACTTACATACCGAAATTTAAAAATTTGCTAAGTACAGTACAGTTTCTTTACGTTGTTGTTGTCCACAAAAATATCTTATGTCCCCTAATTTGGATGAACCATGCCGTCAAATCAAACCATATTTTAATCTTAACCAACTAAGAGAGCTTCGTTAGTGCCTTTACAGAACTTTGTTGTGGTCTTGACTCTGTTAAGGAGATTGGTAGGTGTCTTTGCTAGTTAAATTCAAAACTTCTGTCTTCGCGCTCTTCCTTTGAATAGGTAAAAAGTAGAATCATGGAAGGCTTCTTAGTTAGGAAAGTAACCCATCCCTACTAAACACTTAAATGCCGTAAAGGGAAGCTAGAGTCGCTTTTAAAATGGCTTCCTATGAGACCTCCATTTAGTTAGCGAAACAATGATTTACTAATGAGTACCCGCATAATATCAACGAAGATTAAAATTATTTTTAGATCGCCTCCATAGTGAAAACTTACTTATCGACAACGAAAGTCAGACTTACTCTCGCATAGTAAGAAACTGATTTCTTATGCAGTTAACTTTCTCTTCATACACTCCGCATTATAGAAACTGCGTTTACCTTCAGATTGTTTGCCTAGTGCATCTCTACTTATACTGGAAAGCAGAAACATTCTATCGAAGACCTAAATACAGTCAGGGAAATCTAGAACTACCCTAAGCTCGGCCCTCACGCGAATTCTTACTTGGATTTCTGTGGAAGACCTATATACAGTCAAAGAAATCTAGGACTACTTTAAAACCGGCGGTTTCCAAGTGAATTTCTACTTATATAGCGGAACATTGGATTTCTCCTGCAGAGCTGTTTACGATCAGGGAAATCCGAAACTATTTCAAGCTCGGCTTGCAAGTGAATTTCTACTTATATGGCAAAGCGCTGGCTTTCCGCCGAAGACCTAAAACTACTACTTATTATATAAAATCAACGTAGTCTAGAGCTACTTTCCGATTTTCTTTCTAACGATGTCCCATTTTTCACTTTTTTTTAATGTGGATTAGTATACTAGAGTACCATCATCTGATCATGATCATCATTTCTTCTACGGGTTTTCATGACTCAAACACTCAAAAGATGCTCCCTATTTGTGTAATACGATGACGGTCAGAAAGAACTGAGGAAAGGGCGCTCACTATAGCTATGACCTAAGGTAAACTCCACCGCAGGTAAAATTGGAGCAGCGGTTCTTACCTGCTCGGCGACTCATGCAAATAACACGAATAAGTGAATCCCCGCTTAGACAGTAAAGCACTGCCCTTCTACTAGCTGTTGTAGATGCAATGACAAAAAGCTGTTGTTCTGGCCAGGTAAGCTTTCTGTTGAAGTCCTGTTTGGATAGCGAGGCATTAATGTTCTACGGAATTATTGTATACAGTCTACACAAAAAACCTAATGTCACTCTAAGGCGTGTTTCCAACTTAACTTCTACTTATATAGTGAACGTGTGAAAAGCGTGCATATAGTAAAGGAATGCTACAGCTACTGCTCCACTAACAGGATATATAGTTAAGCATTGATTTTCTAATGAATAGTTGCATACAGTCAAAGAAGGCGAGAGAGATATTTTTAGATTGGTCTTCTAATAAGAAAATATGTACAGACAGCAGAGTCAAAGCTTCCTTTCTTAAGACAGGATAGAGTCGCTTTCATATTGCATTTCTATTGAATCGTTTACGGTTATTTTCTTAAGGGAAGATACAGTGGCTTCCATATTGTATTTAAGTTGAATAGTTTAGAGTTTTTTAGAGATTTTGAAAACACGAAGACACATGGACATACACATAAAAACGTGTAGGGCAGCATCGAACTAAAATCTCTTATGTATATTTTGTGCAGGGTCTTTACACAAATATGCTGTAAAGTGAGAGGTTAAGGTAATGGAATGATATCCTAAGTTAGTCTTTCATACAGAAATCATCTTAATATTGTGCTTGAGTTTTGATGTTAGCTTTCCAGGGGAAAGGGGCCCAAATCCTTTTATAAAAGTTAACTCGTACTAAATACGCTTGAAAAAGTAACTTTAATTAGTATCTTAGTGAAAGAGAGAGAGAGTGAGAGAGAGAGAGAGAGAGAGAGAGAGACAAAAGAGCAGAAAGCATATGAAAAGTTAATTTTTCACACTTTTCTCACTTTCATAGATATAATGTTCACTAAAAGCAAACAAAATCAGAGAAACAAAGTAACGTCAAGGTTTCTTGCTGTCTAACTGTCAGTTGTAAATAAAACAAGAGGTTTACCTAGTTTTACAATAATTACAAGTTCGTCGAAAAAGCAAGAGTTTTAGAAATTTTAGAATATATTTTTAAAACACATCGAGAATACATCCATCATATCATCGTAAAACCGCTTAGGGCACAACATCGCCTTCTAATGTATACCATAATGGTTTGCGAATAAATTTTTCGATTAAAGCAAAAGAGTGCGTTTTTTTCTTTCCATTCTTTCTCTTCACCTTGTCAAGTGTGTTTAAAATTAAGACCAAAAACTTTTTTTTTGGTTTTTTTTTTGTTTTCACAAAATTCAATCAACACATATTACTGACTACAAGTATGCACTTGGATACATATTTACGTATATATTTTTGAATGAACTCAGGCTATATAACATAAAAAAAAAAAAGAACAAAAAAATGAAGTGAAAAACAATCGCCTAAAAGTAGGCTAAAACCCAAATAAAGCTGTTTCGTACATAACCGCCTGCACATACGCAGGCACATACACATGCAAACACACACACACACACAAACACACATATGCACACACACATAGAAAAATACATACATTTTAACAAAAAGTAACAAGCTCGTAAACACACCCATTCACACATGCATACACACATCCCCATTTACACATCAATGCATACAATTATGTGTACGCCTATAAAGATGTATTGCAACTGATATCGATGAAAATAAGAAAAAAAAACAATTTTTTTTTAATTTTTCGCAGACAGGATAGAGGATATATTAAGTATCTTGAATTCTTGTAACGCCTAAAAGTATGCATCGAAAATTTTTCATAAACTATGTAAATTATCTTTTTATAAAACATATATTAAAGTTATTTGGAAGGGGCAGTCCGTGTGTCTGTTCATTGAAATCGAGCATTCGACAATATAATTATACCCTACATCACATAATTTTACTTTACATCACGTATGGTACAAAGGTATATAAAATTTAGAGGATGTATGCAATATTCAGAAGAAGTCGAAATGGAATTGTTATTATACCGATCGATTCATAATGACTTTCTGAATGATGAGGTACCCAGAGTATACTAACGCAGATATATAATACCCAAAACGGCTTGGATAGATCAGCCTTTTATTACATACAATTAAGCTTATCCGTCCGTCTGTCCATTTTGTTCTCTTGTTTTCAACCTACAGGTCCTAACTTTTTAGATATTTTGATGAAATTTGGCACATTACCGCGTTTTGGCCCAAGAACGAACCCTAATGAAAATGATTTGAGTAGAACCTCTTTTTCAACCACTTATTCTACAGAAAGCCTTANACTGCTTTAGAAGTGAGCAAAACTAGTCTCTACTACTAATACGATAGATCGTATGTTAGTTAATTAAATTCCAGAAAATTTAAATGTGAGCAACCGCCATCTATAGCTTTATCTCACAGGGTCCTGTGGGATATGAGTCAATTTTAATAAGCGATAAACGACGCCCCCGTTCCGCTCCTCCGTTCTCCAGGAGGAGTGGGACAATCTCTGTTGAGAGAATGGCGTTCTATACTTCTCCTGAGATACTAGAACAGAAAATGGATGTGAGCCGTTGTCCCGACATCTCTCTAACACTTCTTTGTTAGTTGCCCATAAAACTTTTGGTTAACCATCCCATTTGGCCACGATATCCCCCGAAGGGCCATACGCAGCAATACGGCAAGAAGGCATTTACCCCGGTAACCTGATGGGAAGTGCATCGTCAGGCCAGGAGCAGCCACACTTTCAACAATCTGACCCCCGTGGGCACCCACAATTTCATGATTTGTACAGCTTTGGGTTATTTCGTGCACGACGCCGCCGGTGCTACGGCTGACTTTGCATCTGGCACACGTCGCGAAAGGCCATTGAGTACATTATTCTTTCTCGAGGAAATAATGCTTCCAAGGACGTGTTCAGACAGCACGCACCCAACTACGCCCCAACCTTCAGATACCATCAGAAACTGACCGGGTCGTAGCTCAAATGAATGCTTGTCTGGTAAAGGTATAACAAATAGGCACACACCTGCCAGGTCACAGGAGTAGCTAAGTGGTTAAGATTTGCGATTATCACGTCAGTCTTCGGGTTCAAAGCTGAGTACGTTAGAGCATACTTGGTCGTACCTATAACACTTCCCTAACCTACGTGCACTTCTTTTATCTCTAATCCTCTTTCCCCATGTCTCTCTGACTTGTTATACGTACAGCGGTTATCCCCTGAGTGAGTCGTAATATTAAAAAAAAAAAAAAAATGCAAAAAGTGGTGTCAATGCACTTAAACGAATTTTACGGTAAAGATATTTGACCATTTTTGGTAATGTCCTGTCACAACTGGAGAACTCAGTAATTTCTACTTAACGAAATGTCCTACAGTACTTGTGGCACAAGGTATATTAAGTTTATCAGTGTATATACCTATCGATTTAGAAGCACTTTCTGATCTAATTTAAGCGTCTCTGTCCGTCCATCCGTCTTGTGTTTAACCTACAGCTCGCAATTTTTGAGATAGTATGATGAAATTTGATACGTCGACATGTTTCGGTTGAAGAACGAACTCTATTTAAAATGGTTTCGGGCGGATCAATTTTTCAGTTACCTCTCACATTATGTTTTATTTTTTAAAACCGTTATCTACGAGAAAATATTGTAATTTTCAAAATGCCTCGACAAAAATTACCGAGTAATAGTATTTTGATATTCCAAGTTGGTGTGAAAAATTTGGATAGGATCGGATCCACCTTGCCATATAATCCTTCCTACGAAAACTTTCAACCACCAATATTTTTGAAGAAAAATGTTTGGTAATAATAATGTGACATAGATTTTGCTCTTACCATTTTTGGACTACATAGATCTATTTCTAGATGGGCCCACCTCCACATAGGGGTTCTAATAAAAAAAAAAAAGGCTTTGTGGGGGAGAAATGCTCATGTTTTAATATTTCATGATGAAAGTCGGTTCGTAAGAGTAATTTCTGTACAAATTTAACCGCATCAAATTTGGATTAAGTAGATCTATTTGTTAGTATGAAACCTCTTATATTCCGAATGGTCTAGTCTTAGTCTAGACTGGACCAAATTTGATCTACATGGCTCTATTTTTTGGACATCTTTCCATTTAGGCATTTTCATGAGTAGTAAGTCCTTTTGAAAAAGCTTTACTTCTTAATATTTTATGATGAAAATTTGGTTGCCTAAAAACTAGCTATAGGAAATTTGGACCGTATATGTTTATTTTCCAGACCCCATCATATAAACGGGGTGTCGTGAAAAACAAGCCCAAAATATAATTTGTAATTTTTTATCACGGAAGCAAGTGAAAAATAAGAAAATCTTGGACCGGTATGGTAAGCTTGCTAAATTTTGAACCAAGCCAGTCAACGTATTGAGCATCCTCCAATTTGGGGACTTGTAGAATATGGGAAGCCTGGTGTTTTATNGTAACCTTCATAACCTGACATCAATTTTCTTTGCAAACGTTTTGCATATGATTCGTATATAGAGTGAAAAGTAACTTAGGCATCTTCGAAAGTCAATGTAAAGGCAATTTTTGTTTGATATATAAAATTAGTAAAGCATTGGACAAAACTTTCGATGCATCGGGTAGTCATCAAAGATCATTCGTCATGTAGAACACCAAGACCCAACTACCACCTTCGTCGTATTTTTCTCCTTTCTGTGACGGCTTCTGCCACATCGAGTTTTTCTTAAAAGAGAATCGAACGAAGCCTTAAAGAAGAACGACTCTGGAAAAATCCATATGGTTGCCGGGTGCTTACGCTACTATTCGAAATGATTTCAACAAATTGCAAGTTCGTCAACCATTTTCAAAAACACCAGATATCGTTCGTAAGTAATTTTCAAGTGCCGCACAAAGTGACCGCTAGACCTTAGGATCTAGGCTTTTTGAAATAAAGAGTCGACCAACTGCTGCACCAGCGCAAAGTTGGCTATGACAGGGTTTGCTATGCAACTCATAAGGCTGACCTCTATTCATTTTCGGACTCGCAAACATAGATCTTCATATCTGTAGTCCTAGAACGTGTGTCGAGTATCGAAAAATTCGCTCTAAACTTAACTTGTAGTTGTTGTACTTTTTTGCTTTATTTGGCAACAAATAGATTGAAAATATTGATTTTTGAATGCTTTTACGCAGCACACAGCATACAGATCCTGTCTGACGTCAATGCACAAAGGATATCAACATATTAACGCATAACTATACTATGCAATAATATTTACTTTTTTTTTTTTTTTTTTTTTTTTTTTTTCTTGTCTAAAATAAAAATGAAAATAAAGAAACAAAGTGTGGAGAGCGAGGAAGAAAGTTGACTGACTAATTGAAACATATAGTTGAGAAAACTAGAACGCAACCATGGAGACGTGTCTATGCTATCAGAAGATAAAGACGATGATGGCGATGGAAGAAAAGCTGTGTTGTTGGCTTGAGGCGAATCTTGCGGTACTCGATCTACCTGAGCACCAAGTTAAGAACGTGACAGCGTATAAGATTATTTCAATGTATTTCATCATGTGTGCGAAATATAGGACCAAAAACTGTTATGTAGTTCTTAAGACATGACATTTAATCGATACATTCAGCGAATAATCTCAATGTTCTCTTAACTTCTTAGACATTTTCATTGCTATTACCGCAGACGTAACTTTACATTTTTTCGATGAAATTAAATTAAAATATTAATTTAAAAAAATTACCTAATGGTGTTGGAGCCCATGTATGAATTAAAAAGTCTTAGAACAGATCATTAACGATTAGTAATAACTTATAATACAGAGTAGAATTCACGCCAAAGTTACAGAGAATTACTGCGTGGCTAACCCAGCAACACGCTCGAAATTAAGGAAAAAGGAAAACCTACAAACATTTGTACCCTGGACCACTTGCGGTACAGGGAATGTGGTGGCGGATGTAATGCACCACTTAAAAGGAATTGAGAAAAACCCAGCTTTTATATCTATGATGTCTGTCTGTCCGTCCGCCTGTATGTCTTGTTTTCTTGAGTTCAATCGACCGTCATTATATGACGAAGTGTAGAGTGGCGTTGGGCTGGCCGTGACCCGGGTCTTTAATATGATATCCTTTTATACACCCTTGATACACCCTTGCTAGTCGATATTTCGAACGATATTTCGTAAATTGATCTATCGAAATTGAAAGGTAAAGTTTGAGCTGAGATCTGCCAATGCAAGGAACTTCTTTACTAGGGATTCTTCACGAACATCTGAAAAAGCTGCTGGTACTGCTCCTACGATTTTAATTTCTATATAATAGAGAGTCCAAATAATCTAATTTTCCTCATTTGTAAGCAATGAACCATGTCGCAAAAAGTATTCCGTGGATACATCTCTCATCGTTTATTAAAATGAATTCCTAGATCTACTCCTCTACAATGTTTAGGAACTAACTTCAAGTCAAATTATGAAACCAATCAGCGAATTTCAACTTTTTTTGTTTTGATAATGTTCTCAACGCTCTCACTATATAGTCTTTATACGAAATTTGATTACAAAAAAGACCGAAGATCCATTGATTCGATAAAGCATTTGCGTAGCGTATCGTATCAGGCAGCACTTACAACCAATCAATTCAAAACGTTTCGGTAGTTTAATGGGCAACAAGATTACTTAGTACTAGGCTCCCTAGGTTCATGGGGGACAAAAACAACACTAGTTTTTTATGCTGGTCCCTAGATTCATGGGGAAGAAAAACAAAGAACCCTTTCTTAGTATTGCGTAAGGGATATGACGGTTCTTATATGCTCTTGGAAAAATGTAGGTACAGAACAATACCATAACAAAATTGAAGACATGCTAAAATTCTATAATAATTAACACAGATAGTTACGCAGTCACCTGTATTACCTGTGCGTTCGTATGTGTATAATAAAATTTTAGTTAAATTCGCATTTTCTTGCATTCTCTGCAGGATACGATTTACTACGTGATTTTGTAAACTATATTTACACAATCTATATATAAACATACGCATGCATAACACTAAAATATAGATATGTGCATACATATACACACACACACACACACGCACAAATATTTAAGATTTGCTTTTCATTCTTGCTCCTTAAGAAAGCTTCTCTTGCCCTAATTAGTTTTCAACATTCGCACGTACGTTCATAAGAAAAAAAAAAAGCAGAAAAAGTAATTAACTGAGTTGCAGCTCTTCGCAGTTAATATGATATTCCTGTACTGTACTAGCTGTTATAATTATCATTGGGATAACAATTTATTAAAAGACATTGACGGAATGATAATCTTGGTAAGAGATTGAAAATCGATATTTACACATGAATTTTGGAAGCAATAAAATTACAGTCCAATTAAGTACGTAAGGACATAAGGACTTAACTTTTATAAGAAGATAGAGAAAGGATAGCAGCAAGTTAGACGATTACATTCGACTCTGACTGAATATTTTATAGCCATTACCGTGATCTTAAAGAAGGCAATAACTACATTTTCATACTGTGTCGTATTAGAGGGGCGTGACTGATTTTCTCTATTTTTGTAGAATAATAGTGAAAAGTTTGCAGTTTGTGAGTAACAAGCAAAGAACATCGACAGGTCTTTTTAATTTTTGTGGAGCAGGAGTAGTGGGCGTGTCCATTGGTCGATTTCGATCATTTTCAAAATTCGTTTGCATATTTGTAGGCGATAGTATAACATTTGCGAACGGTGGATTATTTACCACAGATACCACGAAGGTGGGCGAACGGACAGATGCACAGACAAATGTAGCATGCATAACGAATTCGACACTAGTCAAGATTATGTATAGTTTATGCAGTTTCTAAAACTTGTTTTTAGGCGTTATGAAGATTTTGACAAACAAATGAAATATTGATACGCCATAATATCGGGTGCAAGTGACCAATTGTTTCCCCGTTTTTGTACAAGTACTAAAATATAGAACGTACGTTCCAATTTTCGTAGGTTTATCTACTGTATCCTTTTTTTCTTTTGAATGAGTTTACAGGACACTGTAGGCCAGTCCTTCCAGCGATTTGCTTCATTTTCAATTCTAAGCCGCATGCGGAAACTTATAATATTTGAAGCTGATAACTTTGAAGGCTTTGCAAACAGCAGAATTTGTCCAACAGATATTACACAGACGGACATGCGGACACACTTAAATCGATTCAGAATTTGATGCTACTCAAGAATATATATATATATTATGTCGTGTCTCTGAAACTTCTTTTGAATGCGATTTAAATTTTTTTCTCATTATACGCTACACCAATTGTGGTACCGGGTATATTAAATTAGTGCGGACGTATGCAACACGCAGATAGGCTTAAGATAAACCCACATTGTATTATACCCACCGATTCAGAAAATGATTCTAAATCCATTTAAGCTTGCCTGTCCGTCTGTCCGTTTGACGTCTGTCCATCTAAATTCATCATAAATAAGTTCAAGTTGAAGGTCGAAGTTTTTCAAGTGTTTTGTGAAGTGCTGTCACCCAAGGACGAACGCTATTGAAAATGATTTGGATCGGTCCATTTTTCCAACCACTCCCTATATAATGCCTTATTCTGAAAAGTCGTTAAAAGAAAAGAAATTTTCAAAATTTCTCGACAAAATTTGCTAACTATTGGTATTTCCACATTTTAAATTGGTGTGAAAACTTTGGATCAGCTGGGGCAATTTTTTAAGCCCTTTCTTATATGACCGATCCTACGACAACTGAACCTTTATGTGGCAAAAAAGTTTATTTTGCCTTATTTCATTGTGAAAATTGGCTCATAATAGTAAAATGATAGAGAAATCAATTCTTCTTCTTTTTTCTCTTTTCGAAGAAGAAATTCCTCTTTTTAATATTATGCAAGGAATCGAAAAGTATTCTTGTCTTTGCTTAATGCATAAAATATTTTTGTAAAAATTTTTTTGGTTTTTATCTTTGCCATTGACATTCATTAGTGTTATAAAAATCCGCCTTACTTTCTATTCCTACTGTAAGTAAGTAAGTTATTGTTGAAAGTTGTTATCTCAAACATACTGAATTAATAATAACGCTTGGTTATGGTTATATACCACAAAAAAAAAAAAAAAAAAAAGAATGAAAAGGAAAAACAAATCTCATAAGCTCAGTTAAAGTAAGTCGAAGAATTGAATTGAAAGGCGGTTGGAGGAATGTTTGTAATCAAGTAAGATATGAGGGGCAACGTTGGCGGAAACCACACAACGAAAGAATGTTAGCAGTTGGTAGTACGAAGATAAAATGAGCGCATTGTTGAGAGAGTGAGCAGAAGTATCACTTTATTCAAAGAATGTCATTCGCATTCTTTTAGAGAACCTTCGGAACACGATCTTATTTGTACCCTCAATACTGGCAATATTTGAAGCTGTACAAAGGCAAGGAAGAGCTTCAAATATTGCGAAGAAGAAGAGAGTAAGCAAAAAACAAGTGAAAAGGGTATAGTCATGGTAGGCCGACTCCCCAATACCCTACACCCCATTGTCTAACATAATGCTTTTTTTTTTTTAA
>KK503118.1:0-37216 GCA_000688735.1 Glossina austeni | reverse complement strand
AAAAAATGACCCGAGCCGATCCAAAGTTTTCACACCAGGTTAGAATACGAAAATGCTATTACTTGGTCATTTCTGTGGAGAATTTTTGAAAATTGAAAATTTTTTCCAAATTTTTTTTAAATTTTTTTTTCAAATAGGACGTCATATAGGGAGTGGCCAAACAAGTAGACCGATCCAAACAATTTTAAATAGCATTCGTCCTTGGATCAAAACATGTCACTATGCAAAATTTCATCAACATATCGACCTGTAGTTTGAACACGAATTTACATAGACAGACACCAGATGGACAGATGGATAGACAGACTTGAATCGGGATAATAAAAGGTAGGTCTATCTTAAGCCTTTCTGCGTGTTACGTACGTCACACACACACTCACACAAACTCAATATAGTCATTGTACCCTACAAGTGATGTACGGTACAATGATAAACTCATTGCATAAGTTGCAGGCAAGAATACTGCTGAGGTGAATAGCAATATGAGAGTTTAAAAAAATTATATATAACTCTTTATACGCTACATGACTTATTATACAAGGATATGTTAAATGCTAATGCACGCAACAGAATCAAGTACTTGAGACCTAACTTTTATTATGCCGATGTAGGTTTGTCCACCTGTCCGTCCGTTTATCAACCTTGTTTCCTTGTGTTCAGGCTGTAGGATGCAATTTTTGAGATATTTCGATGAAATATGGTACACTGGCTTCTCTTGACCCAAGGACAAACGCAATTGAGAATGGTTCAGATTGAACCATACACCGCTTTGTTTGGAGAAGTCGTTATATGAGTAACTGGAAGATGGTGTAGGGCATTTAATGGTAGATCGTGGTCCACTATAATGTTTCTGAGCTAGATTTAGGCTTGTCCGTCCGTCTTATTTTCTTGTGTTCAGCTTACCGGTCAAAATTTATGAGATTTTTCAATGAATTTTGAATTTGAACGATGTGACTTCACTATGCCGAAACGGTCATCATCAAATTCTAAACCGATTTAGTCGTCTCCGTCTGTCTGTCTATCTATGGAATGTCCGTAATAAACATTCGAAAGGTCGCAAAAATGCTGCAATCATTTTCAAATTTGGCACAAAGTTTGAAAGATTTTGCACCCAGCTTTTTAGTATTGAAATTGAGTCACCTCGGTGAAAGCGCACGATTACAGTCTGATACCACCAACCAAGAAATGGTTTTTTACTCTTCGCCTATAAGCCACAACCAGATAGAACGGTAAAAATTGACATTTACACTCTAAGAGCGGTCTTGCAGGATCTATACAAAAATGAAAAAAAATCCGCTACGCCTACTCAATATTATAGAATACTAAAATTTCGCTTCCAAGAAAAGAACTTCAGAGATCGTAGAAGGTGTACCTTTTTTTGGTTAGAATTCCTTTTTTTTTTTTTTATGAGCAATCAGTTGGGGGTTGTCTTCGGCTGGCGTAACGCGATGCTGTGAGGAAAGAGAAAGAAAGAAAGAAATAGAGAGATGCTGGCCGAGGCCTAGTGAATTTGTACCCGATCGACAAATATTACGCCTTTACCGACTGAGCGCTCGCTATAGCTACGAACGAAGTAAACTTTAGCGCACTGAGGTTTGAAACCGATAAGAAAGCGACAGTAGTAAGGGGTGAGGGGCATAAAAGACCCGCTCGTGGATTGTTGTTTTTTTTTTCCTACTTTTTCATTGAAAAAAAAGTCTGAAGCTTGATAACATGAAATTTTATATTATATTACCTTCGTATAGCTTTCAGTCGATCGTATATCGTTTATAGTCCATGGCAGCATGGCAGCGGAATAACGTGGATCAACCGAGGCTGAACCACGGTATGTCAAAGAAACAAGACGGGTTTTCATGTTTGCTTTTGTTTTTGTATATTTTATCAATTAATTGAAAAACTTTTTTTTATATAAAGTTTTATAAAGAATTTCACAGAATAAACGATTTGGTTAAATATGAAAATGAGTTAAACAAGATTTTCAATAGAGGCCAGTTAACGTTAATAATTTTAAACATTTTCTGTGTTTTTATTATTTTTTTTTTTTTTGTCTCTATTTTTTTGCTCAATCAATATTTGAAGGCTCCCGATAGACGCGTTAGGGTTTCTATTAACGTATATATATATATATATGTGCACGACTTATTTGAATTGTGTGCGTGTTATTAAAGTTTATGAGTCACAAGAGGCCAAGCGTGGATATATTAAACCAGTATTGAAACGTTAGAGGTCATAGAGGTTGCTGTGGGTGGCTGTTTGTTATTTTTTTCCTTTTTTTTTTTTTTTTTCTTAAACAAACTAAGTTAAGTGGCGGAATTTGGAGCAAGGGAATCGCAGCATTACTTTTATAGTTGAGCTAATTCTGATTATTTTTTTTTTTTTTTATTGCTTTGTTTATTTTTTTTTTTTTTTTTTTTTTTTTTTTTTTTTTTTTTTTTTTTTTTTTTTTTTTTTTTTTTTTTTTTTTAATTTTAAGGTTTTTTTTTTTTGGTTTTTTTTTTTTTTTTTTTTTTTTATGTTGTTCTTCTACACTTTCCACTTGATATGTGCTTTGCTTGTGTACGCTTGAGTACGAAAAAAAAATACGAAATAAAAATAAAACATAAGAGCTATTTTAGTATTTACTTATGCTTCACTGTGTATTTTAGAAGTTTTTTTTTCCATCTTCCTTACTACATAACATGTCAAAGGACATATATAGAGACAGGCACACAGATGCAAACAACAAAAGAGACGAGACGCATATTTTCACTGTCTGTACCAAACCACCCTTAAAATTTTATTATTATTATTATTATTGTTATTTTTGTTGTTGTTGTTGTTGTTTTAAATTTCTTTTTTTGCCCCTTTTCTTCAAAGTTAATGAAATTTTATTTTATTTATTTTTTCGAATTTCTAATAACTATTTGTTTTTATTTAAAAAAAAGAAAAATTTTTTTATTTCTATAATTTTTCAATAATTTTACTTTTTTGCTTTCTGAAGGTTTTTTTTTTCAAATTTTTATTTATTATTTCATTGAATTCGTTCAAATATTTTGGTTGTGTCCTCGTCGAATTGCAAAAAAGTACTGCCGTTGAAGGATTGCTATTAACTAACTATTAAAGAATTTTTGCTCTGTTTTAATAAAGCAGCAAAAATACTTCTCTTTTTTTGGCGAAAATTATTGCTCTTTATTATCCTTAAACTCTTCACTTATGTTTTAGAAATATTTGAAGCTTTTGTTTATTGAATTTTTGCAAACTCTTTCATATTTCCTATTAACACTTGTTTGGTTTACGCGCAAACGCAACAACAAAACTAATGTTAGTTTTTTCTTTTTTTGCTGAAGCTATTCTTTGATTCAGTGCAGTCAAGTTGGTTTCTTTTCTTTTTTTTTTCTCTTTTAATAATCTTAACAGCTGTTAGCAATTGTGCAATAGCTGTTGTGTTGCTGAAAGGTTTGTGTATAAGCTAAACTCGATTTTATTATTAGAGCAGAGACACAGGGTGTGTTTTAAGTTGAACAGCGAATTAGCAAAAAGTGGAGTAACAAGCAAAAAACTTGAAACATGGCAAAGTTCGATATTCAATACCCTACATCATGTAGTCCGCTATAATCCAAAGTTGAAGATATAACCAAAGATGGAGATTTTTACAATATAATAAAAAATATCAGTTACATTTTGCAATACAGGTGTCCTCGGCTTAACACAATACTTGTAGAGCACGGTTTCAATGCAACACGATAAAAAATTTTCGATTATGGCTCACACACGATATCAAGGATTCGAATATGTCCGAAAGACAACATTTATCTGTCGCGGCTAATATATTATCATTATATTTTCTTTTATACCCCTTACCGAAGAATGGGGAATATCTTCACTTTACCAAAGTATTTGCAACACTTAGAAGGAACCTTCAGAGACCTCACAAAGCATTTATAATATTCATCGCCATCAAATGTTTCATTGATGTAAGCATGGCCGTCGATCTGTCCGTTTGTCCATCTGTCAGACGGCTTGTCGTAAACATTCTCCTGGCCGCGAAAATGAAGTTACTGACTTTTTATTTGACAGAAACATTGGAAATTCTTATGCACAGGTTTATAGTCAAAATGGGCCGAATCGGTCGAAAGACACGATTACACTGTCACGTAAACTGCTAGCAACACGAATAGCAACTTGATTTTTGTTCATTACTCATACCCCCATATGGTATATAAAGTCTTGGTTAATACGTCCGCCTATTCGTCTGTCCCTCTGTCCATTTGCCCAACTGTTTGCAAAAGTGGTGATATCGCAACAAAATCTGTGAACACCTTTGCTGCTCGAGTTTTTTGCTTGCTACTTACTCATAAAGTACAACATGTACACCATATAAATTTCGCATTTTATTTTGAAAATAGAAAATATAAAGCATGGTCACCCAATGTTGTAGCAAATCCAATTTTGTCATCCAAATCCAAATTGTAGTCATCCAATATTGTGCAAATTCCCTTCATTCTATATCGTTTTTAGGATAACGGTATTGGGTATAAAAGATTCGGTCACGAGTGAATGTAATTCTTTATTACTTCTTGTGTGCGTCCGGCCATAATATTACATGGAAGGGCGGTGCAACACATAAGCCGACATCACCTAAATTTAGTATATTTGGCTATTTTTTTTAAAGACTGGTTATTTTTTAGGTATTTACGCCATAAAAGAGATGAGAATCCTTGTGGTCCAAACTTAGCGCGACTAATGTCTATGTCAAGTTATTATTAGGGATCAATATGAAACCTTTCTTATTTTTATAGGAACAGTTATTGCAATAACGACAAATAACGACTTTTCAATATAAGGCATTGCACGGGGCGTGGCCGAAAAAGTGCTGCGATTCAATTCATTTCATTAATAGGGCTCATTGTGGAAAAATTCTATCTCTGTAGGTTGAGTAAAACTTTGCATGGGTAGACATCAGATGGACAGACAAGTGGACGGACAGACGGATAGATAAGAAATTCAGGAAATGATTCTTGATTCAAAAGGTGAATCTATCTTAAGTCTTTCTGCGCGTTGCATACGTTCGCACAAATTTAACGTGACCTTGTACTGGGCATAAATATTTTTAATTGCAGCCAACTAAAGTGATTAGCGAGCGACAAACTTAGGTGTTCAGATGTCCGAAATCAAACTTAAAGCACTGTACATATTGCCATCCAAGTGAGAAACATGAATGAAGAAGAAGAATAATTTATTTAATATATGCCTGAGTTCATGTCGTATTTGAAACAATTTATAAAAAAGAAAAAAAAAATATTTTATTTATTTATAAAAGGAATAAATAACAAGACACTTAATAACAGCAATTGGGTGATCATTGTGATGTAATAAAGTCAAAGAATAAAGAAGTTCAAGTTAAGTGATCTAATAGTTCTTTAATGTGTTTCTCTTTCTTCTTTAATCACAAAGAGGTTAAATAGTTAGGTTAATAAGTGCCATGCAAAACCTATACGCATGAGGAGAATAGCGTGCCGCTAAGCGAATAATCTTTGATCTGTTAATAAATTGCATTAAAAGTAATCAAGATGATATTAATAAAAAAAAATATGTTTATTTATATATCGGATATAAGAGATAGATAATATTACACATGCATCCATTATTAAAAGGGGATCACTCAGGCAAATCTATTCCTCCTACATCGCTTGTGATGCAAGGGCATATTGAGTGGGTGCAGATGTACGCAACGCCCAGATAGATTTGGAATAGAACTGTCTTTTATTATACCGATCGATTCAGAATCACTTTTCTTGATCGCTTGATTGATTTAAACTTTCTTGTCCGTCTGTCCGTCTGTCCGTCCGTCCGTCTTGTTTTCTTTCATTCAGCCTACAGACCAAACGTTGTGATACATTTTGATGAAATTTGATACAATCACGCGTTTTGGCCGAAAGACGAACGCTATTGGGAATGGTTGAGATCGAACCACTTTTTCGACCACTTCCCATACAACGCCTTATTTGAAGAAGCCCTTATAGGAATAACTGTAAGGTGGTGTAAGACATTTAATGGTAGGCCGTGGTCCACTAAAATGCTTCCAAGCTTGATTTTAGCTTGATTGTCTGTCCGTATGTCCGTCTTATTTTTTGTGTTCAACATATCGCTCAAAATTTGTGAGACATTTTGTTGAATTTCGGTACAATCATGTGTTTTGGGCCAAGGGGGAATACTATTGAAAATAGTTCAGATCGAACCATTTTTCGACCAGTTTCCATATAATGACCTATTTAGAGGTAGTACAGAGTGTTTAATAATGAGCCATGACGCACTATGATGTTTCTAAGCTTGATTTAAGCTTATTTATCTGTCCGTATGTCCACCTTATTTTTCCTACAGGTCAAAATTTATAAAACATTTTGCTGAATTTCGGTAGAAGCAGGTATTTTGGCCCAAAGAGGAACTATTGAAAATGGTTCAGATCGAACCATATAATGACCTATTTAGAGGTAGTATAGAGTGTTTAATAATGAGCCATGGCGCACTATGATGTTTCTAAGCTTGATTTAAGCTTATTTATCTGTCCGTATGTCCGCCTTATTTCCTTGTGTTGAACCTACAGGTCGAAATTTATAAAACATTCTTGCTGAATTTCGGTACAATCAAGTGTTTTGGGCTAAAGACATGCGTTACTCGAAATGAATCGAATTGGATAATTTTCTCGATCACTTACCATGCGACGCTTCATTTTGAATATGTGAATTATTATATTAAAGGAAGTGATGTAGGGTATTTAGTGGTGAGCCGTGACGCGCTATAGTGTTTTTCTACATGTTAATTATAAAAATATTGTACAACACCTGCTATTTGTTAGTTTACCATCGGAGATTACATATATCCGGCAACTTCCTCTTGAAATAAGGAGAATGGAAAGATTTCTTTTAATGTCTTAGTCTCAAGTGTATATTACTCTTCGTATTTATTTATATACTTAAGCGCCCCGTTTTTTTTTTTTTTTTTTTTCTTTTTAAGTAATTCTCCCTCTATTCACATTCGACAATGAAAAGTAATAGCATTACGTTTGAAAGAAAGAATGCTTTATATACTTAAAATGTATATAAAGTACAACCATTAAAAGCGAATATCTACAACCTGCTGAAAGACATGGCACAAATTTTTGTTCTCTTTTCTTTTTTCCATATTGACCGCTATAGTATGTGTGAAAGTATGTTAATTTTGTTATTTCATTGGCAATATTTACAAATATTAGCACAGGGTGAAGTATGCAAATACATTCTCGATCAGGGTTGAAATTGACAATGATCTCGTCTATCTTTAATTAGGAGATTTCACGCAAGACCTTCAAGGTGAACAGAAAATATTAAAATCGGGTAGTTATACAATTGCGAACAAGAAATAAATTTCGTGTGTAGTATGAAATCATGAAATTATTCTTTTTTTATAGGTTATGGTAGAACTTTCTTTAGCACCTATGTAGAGTTTCAAGAATTGCAGCTGCCAAGATGATGGGGGACGGAGAACAAGGAGAGGAGGGAAAGAGACGGCGAGAGGCTGAGTGAAAGAGGAAGATAGAGAGAGAAAGAAGAAAGAGAGAGGACGAGAGAGAGAGAGAGAGAGAGAGAGAGAGAGAGAGAGAGAGAGAGAGAGAGAGAAGTAGAGAGAGAGAAAGATTGAAAGAGAGAGAGAGAGAGAGATTGAGAGAGAAAGAAATAGAAAGTTACACCATTTTTATTGCGCCTTTGAAACAATGTGATTGGAATACATTCAATTACTAAGAGAGAGGGAGAGAGAGCGAAAGAGAAAGTGAGAGAGCGCGTTTTGTGAGTATTTTTGACTTTTATTATATTTCTAGAACAATGAACTCGATGTGGTCAGCTGCTATAAGAGACGAAGAGAAACTGAGAGAGAGAGGGAACAGAGAGCAGGGTTTTTTGTGAGTTTGTCGATTTTTTTCATACATGTAGAGCAACGATTTCAATATATTCAACTGCTAAAAGAGAGGGAGAGAGAAAGAGAGAGACAGAGGGAGTTTCAAGTGGTTTTGTGATATAGAGATGTGAAGAAGACTTTAGGAAAAACATCATTAGAGTGACTTGGATAAGACTTGTTTGCGATCCCGAGACAATTAGCCAATTTGGCGAATATCGTGCAAAGGCGAAGTAAATCGTGCTAAAGTTGTTTGAAAATCAAAGTGATGTTGACAGTTTTCTTCTTTGCTATGGTTATTGCGATATTAAGCGGTGATGTACATTACGATTTTTTTCCGACAATCCAAAATGTTAAGACCGATTTGTTACTGAAGTGTGATGAAGACGATTGTCAAAGAGTGAAATATATTTAAATTTTCCTGAGGAAACGCTTCGAAGTTTTTTCTTTTATCTTTCCTTGCATCCTTTCATCAATAAACTAAGAGATCTATTCCCAATGCCATTTTCTTCCTTCGAAGTAATGGCATAGATATCGTTCTTACTCTCGACTTTCTAATTGAGCGAACATTACCCGCTTAATTATTGTTATCCTGTCCCGGCGTCAGACACGTTACCACTACTGTCTAAAATATCTTTTGGCAGAATTTAAATCGGTTTATAGACTTCAAGAGTAAAAAACGCATAGTGCAAGTATAAGCATATGAGGATTTGAAGAAGACGCGAAGTGAACGTCGGTATAGTATATTAATAGTGTCAAAAGTTAGTCAAAAAGTTAGTCCGGCAGTAAAGAGGAGATTTCACTGTTTAACCAACAAACATGCCACAAACAGTTACAGCAGTTGCGGAGACAGATGGTCGGTCGACACTTTCTTACCGGATGGGTTGGTGTTATGTTTTGGCGTTTTCTACACCCTGCCCTCCCTACGGTCTGTTTTGGTCCACAATTTTCTGTGGGAGATGCTTAAACGTAAGTACTGTTCCCATTGGGCTCTCGTTTGGGAGACTAAGGTGCCTGTGGAATATTATGAGTGGACTTAATCACACGAAATCGGTACTAGATAATAATCGAGAGGAAAAAATGACCGCGATATCGAAATCAGGTTCAAATGTGGAATGACGTGGTTTTCATTACAATAATGACCAGCCGTATTACGCAAAACCCTCTCAGGAATTCGAAGCTCCGCTGAATCGGAATGTGCTACTAATTTCCTGTTCGAACAACGCTTATATTCGTATGACGAAAGAACAGGTTTTTCTTTGGTAGACAGTTTCAAAGGATCGATTGTCTTTTCCGCCCAGAACTTAGAGCGATGGTAAGTGGACTTAAACGGATTTTACCATTTTCTTGGGAGAAGCACTTAAAAAAAAATACCATCAAAAAATACACACTCAGAATTAGCCTGACTCAGTCTGTCTTTCCATGGTCGTCTGTGTTTATCGAGCAAATGTCTAAATAATATGATTATTCTAAATATCTGCACAACTTTCTTATGTGCTTTCTATGTGTTAACTGAAGAAAACCGGAATGTAAAACTTCCCGATCGACATTACATTCTTATATAAACTGTAACTACGAAGGATTCTATTAATTAAATTATTAGAAATCGATAAAATGCGAAAGCCAATCTTGAACTGTTCCTCAGTTTCTTAAGCGATTTACTGAGAAAGTTATCCTCAGAGAAAAGCGAGAATTCTTTTCTACTCTGCACTAAGGCCTTTTCATACTAAGCACTATTTATGTACGCAAAAGTAGTTTTTATATTTGCCTTTCTTTGCCAGTCAATCGGCGGTAGTGGGTATCGAGTGTTCTCTACAACTGTAAACTAATTATAATTATTTTTTCAATAGTTTCTTTAACGGGAGGAATAAAATTCTTTGTCGCATACTAAATGTAGCATTGCTTTATTTCTTGTTGTTGTTTTTGTTTTCGTTGTTGCTCTTTTCCTTCCATACATATATTTGCGTATTTCCTCTGTTTTTACTTCAAAAATGCCTTTAAAAATTTTATTCTCTTTGTTGTGACGAAATATCATTATTATTATTATTGTTATTATTATTATTATTACTTGCTTGCTTATTTGGATAAATGCGTGTGTAGCATGCATTTACCACATTTGGTTTACTGTTTCATTTGCTATGCATACCACATATAAATACTAGAATAAATACTTCACCAGATTATTCTTCTTTTATTTATTTATTTTTTTTAACTTTTCATACTTTTAGCTTTTGGAGATGTGCTTTTCATCGAATTCGGTTCATATTCAAATTCGATTTATAATAATCGTCTCACAAAAAACCGGAATAAAGGTTTCTATAATCAAGACCTGCAAGCTTAGAGCCCTAAGTTAATGAAAAATGCATTCTAATAATAGTCGAGATTGATTAATATTTCAACGAATTGTAAATAGACTCATTTAACTCGAAGTTTTCATTAAACCTAACCTTTTTCTTTGTTTGTTTTTTGTAACGAATTATATCAGGATGTGACTCTCAGGCACATTCGCATTTATCCATGCAAGCTATATACAGACATCAAAATATTATGCACAAATAAAACAAATAAGAATCTTATAGTAGGGCAAGGCCGACAATTAAATACCCTACACTATATGGGCTAAGGCAATGCTTATTTTTGTATGAAATTACTCTTATGAGTCAATTTTCATCACCACATATTAAAACTAAGACTTTCCTGCCCTTCAAAGAATCAATTTCTGTGAAAATCCTTTTTAGGATAGGATCCAAAAAATAGGCCGAGGTGGTCCAAAATTGGTATAGTTACGATATAATTTTCATCATGAGGAATTGAAAATTATATATCTTTGTCGTATGAACTTTAGTTTTCGTTATATGAGAGGGGCTCCGAGCAGGTCCAGAGTTTTCCGAATACCGAAATACTACTACTTAGCCACTTTTGCTGAGAAATTTTGAAAATTGCAATTTTTTTTCCATATAACGAGTTCTCAGAACAGGGAATTATATGGAGAGTGGGTGAAAGAGTACATCGATCCCGGTCATTTTCAATAGCATTCGTCCTCGTTTCATCAAAATATCTCAAAATTTGCGGCCTATACGTTGAGTAGAAATTTACAGGGATGGTCATCAGACGGACAGACAGGCTTAAATCAATTCAGATTACGATTCTGAATCGATCGGTATAATAAAAGACGGGTCTATCTTAAGCTCTTCCGGGTATTACATACGTCCGCACTAACTTAATGTACCCTTTACCACAAGTGGTGTAGAGTATAAACACTATAGTAGGGTATTTAATGGCCCATCATTAAATACATTACTACCTACACTACTACAGTTATGCATAAAATAATGGAGCAAAATTCGAGGTAGTTTGTTGTGCAATATATTTGAAGGCAAGCCCTTAAATAGCAAACAAGAACGTTGAGAAAGCCGAGTGGACCTATCAAAGATCTTGATTGATGCACCAATTTTCTTTATATCTATAAAGCACTTGCGATACAAGTGCTTCCACATAATCAGTATGCAGACGCTACATCGTTCCATTTGCGGTACAAGTGCTTCCGTATAATCGGTACTCAGACACTACATCGTTGCTTAAAAGTATTGAGAGGAGGAGGAGCATTTAAGTTGCGCGCTATGGAGAGTCGCCGGGCAAAAACTGCCACCCCTCCCGCCCACATCCATAAATTTGACTCTAATTTTGAACGGTTGTAAGCAGTGTGAATAGCGCGCTTATTGGCTATGGTAAGATATTTTTTACAGCCCTTCAAAGAACCTTTGCTTTTGATTGCTTTTTCCGACGCTTCGATTATTTATTTTGCCCAACTTTGCATGCGCAGGTACAGAACATCAAGAGCTGCCGATTCTTCTACATTGACATTATCAGAGAGAAAAGCGTTTATCTTTATTTTCTATTTTTAAGTTATCTACTAAATATTATTAGCTAATCTATGCAGCCAATATATATGAATATATAGAGATATATACACATAGGAAAATATAACTCAATGCATGTAAATTCAAAAGATAAAGCAAAAGAAATTTAAGCAAAATAAAAAAGTGTGTTTAGTTAATGCACAATTTAACTGACAGACAATGTATCAAAGACACAGTTGCTTTCCTAACCTTAACCCTGGCCTTAATATATCCAACTATTCAGTTCATTTAACTGTGCATAAGTATATACATCTTTATAGGTACACAACTGGCACTCAACCACGCAGTTTGTGTTTAAAGATTTTCTTTTGAAGAAGGCTCGGGCATCAGAAAGTGAAAAGTGCGTGTCAAAGTTATCCAAGTCTTCGCAACCTGCGCGGAACGGTGAAGAAAGCTCGTAATTTGTGTGACATATTAGAACATGGGGCCTAGAAAAGCAAGAAGGAGCGTTTAGAAATACTTGACTGAGTAAAAATGGGGAACTGAGGCCCCCCTTTATCAGCACAGGACAAAGGACACTCCTAACATGAGCCTTCTTTTCTCAGGTGGCCTTAAACCACTTAATTTAAGCGATTTCAGTAGGGCGAGAGAGGTAAGGGTACCGTAGTTCACGCAAGGCAAAGCCGAAGAACTGTTTTTGAACTGATTCTGTACTGTTAGCTACTGGCGCTAATTGTAGTCAGCAACTTCTACAGGTAAAAATGGTAACGGGGAATACCAGTGTGCACAACGGTTAAAATCGACGATTTCGGCCTTTCTCTACGTAACATATTGATTTATTCAGCCCATGACGATGCCAATCATGGAATGCTCAAAATGGCATTTTCAACCTTCATTACTTGTGTTGTTCAATTTGAAGAAATCCGCTGCCGCGGTTCAACAAATCCCCACATCGTCTACTAACTGGAGACTTTTGATTTCAATGGTTTGAAACTGGCGACACGAAACATATTGAAAATGCCATTTTTTAGCCCCTTGTTGCCACAGTTGTCCGGGATACACCCCTTACAGCTCGAATGGGAAGTTCTGTCACGCCCAACATACTCATGACACCCGGACACCACTTCCGAATACCACTTATTCAGTTCGACGCAACATGGCTGGCTGGCTGGCACCCAGCTAAACAAACTTGAAGAAAGGCGAAAATGGATCGATGATTGGATCGCTAGCAAACCAATATAAGTTCTTTCGACGCAACATCGTCATATTTCCAGAAAATGATGGAAAATATTTTGATTAACACGTATTGAATCAATTTGTCCCAATAAATTTCTCTGTCAAGTGAAAAGGTGAACAAAGCTACAAACAAACACAAGCATCTATTATCTAGCTGAGAAGAATGGTTTGGAGCCCAGACAATTGACGCATACTGTGGAATAGGTCTTGCAAGCGCCATATATAAACCCTTTGTAAAATAGGGATCATCAAAGTCTTTCGAGCGTATTTTTATACAAAGCCCAACGAACTTTTTGACTGAATATGGAGATTAAAGCTAATTTCTTGGTCAAGTAAAATGCCAAGATCAATGCAGAGATTTCCAATGCTGGGTCCATCAGTTGGGTGGATGTAATCAACGAAAGATGATCTACAAAATGTTCATTACTCTTCCCATGTGGCAAAAGGCAACACTGCGCCCTGTTGACATTAAAGTTTACACCATTTGCCTGAATAAATGTCAACATTTTGATGAGGTCTCGACTGACGGATCGTTTGTTTTGCAGCTTGATGCTGGAAGGTTTTTTTTTTTTGAAAGAAAACTAACGACGCAAGGTACTGCAAAGTACTGCAAGGTACCAAGGAAAGAAAGAACAAAACGACATAAGGCCTTGTTGTTCATTGGAAGTAAATCCATCGATTATAACCCTCACTGGACGGCTATTTAAGAAACTACATATGAATCGAGTCCAAAGCTTTCCAAACCTATCGAAATGCTCTGTAATCTGGGCTTAACACTTTGTTCTAACGGTTACGCAATTAAGTATAATTTATCGAACTTCTATTGAAAAGTTCTGAGTTATCACAAGGAACAGATAAGCATCGGGATATGGACATCCAGAGGTATATTAAATCACTTCATAAATATACATAAGTTCCCGTCATCTTACTTCGCTAGTTAGTTAGTTCCTGACTAAAAAAATATGCCAAAGAGAGACTTGGCTCTTTTTTATACCGATCGATCCCAAGGCCACACACATTCCCCGTCCTCGCAACGAAGGAACAGGCTTTCTGCACTTAACGTGGAAAGCCGAATTGGGCTCTCAACCATCAGTTACAATATGGTTCAGCTAATCGTCAATAAAGAAGGATAAACTTCTTCCAGTTTATGACAGAAGCACTCTTGCCAAAGTTAAGCAAGTGATAATTCCCATAATAGGATCACTGTTACCACAGTTTGGCCCATTGCGATTTAGTTGAGGTATTCGAAAACGCCTTGACACTCGCTGTGAATGTGTGTGTGTGTTTATTTTAGATAATAAGCACTCGGAATTAGATATGCCCGTCACAAGCGTCACAAGCTTATAAACGTTTAGCATTACAAAGCATTTTAGTTCCGAACATGATAAGCGCCAAACAACGCTAAACGAAAATTGATTTTAGCAATAATATTTACGAAAAGAAGAAGAAGAAAACAAGTCATCAAAAAGGAAAGAAAAAAAAAGAAAGAGCAAAATTGATTACAGAATGAAAAAATCCTCTTATTCATCAAAAAATTTTTAACAGCGATTATGGTACGGCCCCCTTTTCGTCGCTCATTGAAACGTTATGATTACAATGCAATATCGTATAACAATTTCCATGAATTTTGTGTGTGTGTTTTTTTTTTGCTTAAAAACATTCTATACATCTTCTGAGCCTGACATCACATGGGCTTATCTGTTTGAAAACTAAGCATATGCAAAGGGTATGTGCATGGTGTACAAATACACGAGTTTACTATCAATAAACTAAACACACGAGTATAAACTTCTTATCATAAAGTAAAGGCTAGACGGAGAATACAAAAAAAATGCGATAAAGGTATTGGAGAAGTAGAAGCAATTCGAACAACAACAACAACAATATGAAAACCGCAACTGGAGAATTAAAATTGCAACAGAAATAATGAGTTTTCTTATGTTTTCAATTCATAAGAGAGTAAGTAATTTGAGGGAGTATTCGCGATCTTATCAAAAAGTTTCGGGAATACTTAACTAATATTTCGGTCTGTTAATATTTAACGCTATACATAGCTGCTTAGACTTATACATCAAATATACTTAAAAAAAAAAATAATTTGTCTAATTAAGAATAAGAAGAAGAAGAGCACGATCTGATAATTCGAGTTTTCTTTAACGAATTGCTTAGGGCATGTCTTTTCTAAGGGGAGAAGGAGCATGGTGATAGGTAGAAAGACAGACAGACAGGGAGTGGCCACTACCTGGATTACGTACGCGAGGTCGACATTCAGCGACCGAGCATTCACTACAGCCGCCGGCCACCGATCGCAATTGAGGTAAGCTCTACGGAACTGTAAATTGAATACGAATATGTCCACTTCATAGACACGCTTTCTGATTACAGGGCTAGCCCCAGGTTAAAAGTTCTGGTGATTAAACCAAAAACCTTACGGTGTCCTTTTAAAATGCGACAAACCCTGCTTTCATAATTACATTCCAAAAGTTCGCAGCTGAATAGCTGGAGTTGATTAGTAATACATGGGTAAGAACTCCTGAAAACGTTGCAAATTCAATTAGAAAAAGGCTCATAGCGGGCCATGGCCTACCATTAAACACCCTATACAACTTCGCTTAATATAGGTATTCATAGAACATAGACTCTTCGAAAAAGTGGTGCGTTCCGAACGGGTTTTGATAGCACTCGTCTTTGAATCAAAACACGTATCACCGAAATATCTCAAAAATTGAGCCTGAATCAATCGATCTAATATTAATTAGAAGAAGAAGAAGAATGTTAATAATAATAATGGTAATAGTAACATTATGAAGAAGAGTCCGGAGACGAAAAATAAAAAGATAAAGCAGAAGAAGAGGAAGAAGGGGAGGGAAAAGAAGAAAAAGAATAATAATAATAAAAATAATGGTAAAAATGAGAAGAAGAAAAAGATATAGAAAAACGTAGAGCTTATAGAATAATAATAATAATAATAATAATAATAAATATAAGAAGAAGAAGAGAAAGGTGATAAAAGACAAGAAAAAGAATAAGAAAAAAAATTATAATAGTAATAACAATAATAAAAATAATGGTAATATATTCGCCCGAGTAGTCGGAGGCAACGAATCTCGGTTAGCAACTTCAATGGTCTTGGGTTCGAATATCAAGCGCGGTAGAGTTTTTAATAAAGCCGACAGACTTAAATGCTATTGTTTTAAGACTTTAGTCCTAGAATTTATTTCTCTGTCTAATTTAATAATAATAACAGTGATAATAATAATGATAATAATAAGAAGAAGAACAAGAATCGGAATAAAAATTATAACAATAATAATAATAGTAACTATAATAGGAATGAGTCATAGGAATAATAATAATAATAAAGAGAAGAAGAAGAAGAAGAAGAAGAATGTTAATAATAATAAGAGTGAATGTAATATTACAAAGATGGTGAAGACGAAAAGTAAAAGGATGGGAAGAAAAAGAAGATGAATAGGAGAGGAGGAGGAGGAGGAGAAAAAAGAATAATAATAATAACAACAATAATAGTAAAAAGAAGAAGATTAGTAAGAAGAACCAGAAGAATAGTAAGAAGAAGAGGAATAGTAGGAAAAAGGAGAAGAAGAAGAACAGGAATAAAAATAATAATAATAACGTCAATAATAATAATTATAATAATAATAAGAAGAACAATAGAAATAATATTAATAATAATGATAAGAAAAAGAAGAATTGAAATAAAAATTGTAGTAATAATAATAATAGCGATAATAATAACTAATATAATACCAAGAAGAAGAATAGAAATAATAATAATAATAATAATAATAATAATGATAGTAAGAAGAGGAGAAAGAAGAAGAAGAATATAAATAAAAAATAGTAATAATAGAAACCGCATTAATAATAATAACAGAAAAATGACATTACAGAAGATCTTTACATAAGCTCGGGACAATGAATAAAAAAGAAAATACCGATGAAAGCGAAGAGAAATCATTGTATAAAAGAGAAAATTTTCATTAAAAACTCTCTATACAAATTTGTTGTTGTGCGTTTGTAAGTTTATTGAGACTGTCTGACTGTTTCCTAGCCATTTATCTAGAGAGTTGCTAAGTAACTGCGGTAGTGATCGGATGGATTAATACAAAACAAACTTTGGCGGCGGTTTCTCTTTATATTGATTTTTGTTTTTTTTTTTTGTTTTTAAGCTTATATCAGCAGTTTTTTTTTTTTTGTTTTTTCTTTACGATTCTTATAATAACGTGAAAATTTTCATACAGCAACAACAATAATAATAACAACGACAACAACAACGTATTTGAATTCATTTGAAAAGGTTAACCACATGACTTACTTACTTTAAACCTCTTCAGAAGAAGGGGAGAAAAAACTAAATAAATAAATAATAAAAAAAAGTAAATAAAGATGTATGTGTGTGTGTTCAAGTGTATTTTACAAAAATAAAATGTTATATCAAAACAGAAAGAATTAATTTATATCAATTGAAAATTTACTAATTATCAAGTGTTTATGATTAATTTTATTAATTGAGTAAAGTGCGAATAAATGAAAAACATGCAAATCGCTTAACATAGCCCCCGAGAAATTTGTTAGTGATTTCAATTTCAATTAAAAGAATTCCGAGAAAGAGATAGAGAGAGGGAGAGATATTCACGTATGTACAAGTGTGACCTTGCAGCAGTGGGTGGTGGTTTTATATGTGATACTGAAATGGTAGCTTATCTAAAAAGTACTGCGCCTTATAAATATATCTGAAAAAAATCCTATGAATAGATTTCGATCCATGCTTTCTCAGACCAATTTTATATATCTATATATACATGTATATATATATATATATATATATATATATACATATATAGTTTAAAGTATATTATTATTTATTTATTATAATTTTTTTAATCAAAACACGTATTCAACTCCTAACGAATTTTTATAGTAATACTTACCTATTTTTATTTTTTACTTTTCCCATTGCTATTGAAAGTAATTTTATATACGCCGCAATCATATTGTTAAGTTATTATATCTAGTCTTTTTCTCTTCTCTGATTAAAACATTATTATTGTAAAAGTTTGTGTGAATAATAATAAAATTTAAAAAAATAAAAAACAAATAAAAACTTTATAGTAAGCTCTGGCTCACCATTAAATAAATACCCTACACCGTCCTGTAAATATTCATATAACAATTTTTCAAAATGGTGTGCCATATAGAAAGTGATTCAGAAAGTAATCCGATCAGAACCGTTTTCGATGGTGTATTCCTTTGGCCTAAAACACTTGAATGTGCCAAATTTCTCTTTGGTTTGGACACACGGACATAAAATGGACAGACGGACAGCTTAAATCGATGCAGAAAGCGATTCTATATTAATTAGCGGGGAAATGATTCAGAAACTGATTCGATCCCAAGGATTCTTTATAGTGTTTTTTCCTAGGCCAAAACACTTTAAAGTGCCACATTTCTCTGCAGTTTGAACACATGAACATAGAATGGACAGAGGGACAGACAAGCTTAAATCGATGCAGAAAGTGATTCTATATTAATCGACGGGGAAATGATTCAGAAAATGATTCGATTCGATTTTCAATAATGATTTTTCTTGGATCTTGGGCCTTTAATGCGCCAAATTTCTCTGTAGGTTGAACACCCGACGTAAGACAGACGGACAAACTAGCTTACATCAATTCAGGAAGTGTGTCTAAGTTCTCTTGTGTGCAGATTCTCTTAGATTTTGCGTACCTTTGCGCAAACTTAATATATTCTTGTTCCCTAGTAGAGTAGAACGGAGTTGCATTAAGTTCTTTAGAACCCCTATAACGCCCAAAAGTGTATGTAATTGACTAGAATCAGACTCCAAGTTGGTTTAATTTATACCTATGCGTCTGTTCATGTCTCGTTTGCTAACAAAATTCTTAGGGCACTAAAAATTGAGGCAAGAAGTCTGAAGCCTGTGATATGTGTTCTTATTTTAATTGAAATTTAAAAATGAATCCTTTAAGAACTGTTATGTATTACTGTCGGTAGCTTACAACTTAATCGACCGAGAGATAAACGAAAACTTAGCGGCTCATAAAAAAATCGCCCAAAACTGCAACGTCAATAATCCACCAATGTGAACAATGAAAATTGAACACTTTGAATAAGTTCAACCATGGGCTTTTTATAGACCACACCACTTGCAGAGTACAGAGTACAGAGTATATTAAGTTTCTGCGGACATGCGTAACACCCAGGAGGGTTTAAGGTAGATCCAATCCATTTTCTGAATCGTTGTTAGCATGTCCGTCCCTCTGTCCTTCTGTCCTTCTGTCAGCTTGATGTCTTTCCATGTGCTTTTCTGTTCAATGTGCAGATCACAATTTTATTGACATCTTTTGATGAAATCTTCTACAATGACATGTTTGAAGCCAAGCACGAACGTTATTGAAAATGGTTCCGATCGGTTCATTTCGTCGACCACTCCCAACTCGGATTTGCTAAATTTTTCAACAAAACTTGCTGTGTGACAGTATTTCGATATTCTAAATTGGTCTGATAAACTTGCTTCGGCTGGGGCAATTTTTTGAACCTCTCTCTTGCATAATCGTTTCTATGAAAACTGAATCTTTATATGATAAAAAATATAATTTTTAATATTTCATGTTGAAAGCTCGTTCATAGTAGTAAATGCACATCGAAATTTATTTTACCGAATTGGAACCACGTAGCTCCATTTTTCGGATACCACCGCCTATAAGGATTCTCAGGAAATGTAGCCCTTTCAGCTTTTGACTTTGAGATTCTCTGATGACTCCTTAAATCCTTTTAAGACAAAAATTGGCGTCATTCTGGAACACTTCAAGTCGTGTAAAAAGTTCAGTTGACGATTGAAATGGGTAATGATAAGGAAAGGCCGCCCTTTGAATAGTCTTTAGTTCTTTCTACTCACACGATTTATATCAAGGTAACAATATACACTGGCCTGTGGCTAAATTCGTTACAAAAAAAAATATTCAAATCACGATCAAGTTTGTCCAATATCGAGAGCCATAAATTGGCCCAGGGTTGCTTTTTTTTCTTTTCTCTATTATATGCTCATAAAATACACATATCTTTGAGATTAAACGCGGATATCCAAGATCCACCTTAATGCGGGTATCACTTTCTTCCTCCAGAAAATTTATCACAATTGTTTTTGAGTTAATAACATTGTAATTTTAATTACGGTTTATAATTTTTTTAAATTTATTCAATTTTTTTTTGTATTTTATATTGAAAATAAATTATTTCCCTTAATTGAATGAAAACAGTTAATTAATGATATTTTCAATTCATTTTATTGAAATCATTTAAATAAACACTAAAAAAAATGCATGCGTAGATATACATCATGCACTGCTACGATTTGAAAAGTTTTCAGGTAAACACTGCCTGTATAACGTACGAGATATTGAAAAAATGTCATTCTCTCTAAAAAAGTCATTGTCGGGAAGTTAGCCTATGGTGTATAGAGTGCATTTTACTGACGCAAAGTTAGCTCACCGTGCATAACCCGCATTTCACTGACGTGAATATTTAGCTCACCGTGCGTAGTCTCACATTTCGTTGACGTGAAGTTGGCCAACATTTTACTGATGTGAAACGTACGTAGTCCACACTTTGCTGATGCGAAGTTAGCTCAGTGCACGTAGTTCACATTTTGCTGAAACGAAGTTAGTCGACCATGCCTAGCGCACGTTTGACTGACGTGAATTTAGCCCCACATCCGTGGTCCAAAATTTGCTGACGCGAATTTAGCCCACCACATTTTACTGACGTGAAGATAGCCCACCGTCCGTGGTCCAAAATTTTCTGACGCGAAGTTAGCCCACCGTGCGTAGACCACATTTTACCGACGTGAAGATAGTCCAACGTGCGTGGTCCACAATTTGTTGACGCGAAGTTTGCCCATCGTGTTTACCGCACGTTTCACTGACGCGAAGTTAGCTCAGTGCACATAGTCCACATTTTGCTGACGCGAAGTTAGCTCATCGAGCCTAGGGCATATTTTACTGAGGTGAAGTTAGCCCAGTGCACGTAATCCACATTTTGCTGACGCGAAGTTTGCCCATCGTGCCTAACGCACCTTTCACTGACGTGAAGTTAGCCAACCGAGCGTAGTTCACATTTTACTGAGGCGAAATTAGCCCATTGTGCCCAGCGCACATTTTACTGCCGTGAATTTAGCCTAGCGTAAGTAGCTTCCATTTTTCTCTTCGCCAGAAAGCGAACTAGGTTCAGATGTGGTTCGCGTCTTTGCTAAGGCAATTGAGAACTTAGCGGTATTGAAGAAATAAGAAAACGATTATAGAAATTAAACGAAAATAGGAAATACGAACACAAATAGGAAGCAATATCACACATTAAGTTATGCAAAAAGAGAGTGTTTGCTACTATTGACTATAATTTGTATGTAGCGTAGATATAATACAGAAAATTAATGCAGTTCTGGAGTTTTAACACGTCTTAAAGGACGCCGCAAACAATTAGAAAAAACTAATTTCATTGCTATGATCAGGATTTGCCCCAAATGAATGAAAATGATTTCAAATATTGTTATCGGCGGCAATGAGGACAACATTTAATGGTCGAAACTTTAATTTCAAAATTTAATAGAGAAGCAATTAAGATCTTTAAGCATTCAGCACATGACAGGCGCAACAGTGCTAGAATTGAAAATCGTTCACCTCAGTGAGGATTCCTGGCATTGGACATTACTTCTCCTATAACCTAATATAGGTAATAACCTAATTAGTAAGAATTCAAAAAATTTCATCCATAAGTATTTCTGTTCTCTTATGTATTTCATTAATACGCTATCTAACACCTGAAGTCTTGCCGTCACAAGAAGATCAGTTAGCGACATAAAAATACAAAGAGACTTTTTTTATTTTATAATGACAATATGTGTCAATAAAATATTTGTAAACGAAAAAAAAAAAAAAAATGTACAAAAGATTAGATTAAAAGTGTTTATCATCATTATGAAGAAGAAAATTTCAAGTACCTTAGAACTTATTTGTGTTGTTTATGTATTCGTACATCGATATTAATGTTTATTTACATTAACAAAAGATATCACATGCGATAAATTACATGAATATCAAATAGAAAACAAACACATTGTAGTGAGGCACGTACGTACGTGAGGCACACCACCCTATAGTTATTCGAAAGAAGGCTTTATATGAGAAGCAGGCGTTATATGAGTAGCGGTCCAATATAAAGCGCTTTTAATAGCGTTCGTCTTTGGGTCACAATGTGTCGGAGTGCCGAATTTCATTAAATTATCTCAAAAAATTCATCTGCAGGATGAACGCAAGAGTACAAGACGGATGGACGGGATTTCATTAAATTATCTCAAAAAATTCATCTAGAGGATGAACACAAGAGTGCAAGATGGACGGACGGGATTTCATTAAATTATCTCAAAAAAATCATCTTGAGCGTGCCATACGGACAGACGGAAAAAATTTCCATTGTCACAATAAAAAGGGGATGTATCACACATGCTCCTGAGTATGGCGTGCGTCCCAATAAACTTAACGTACGTTAACTGCACCTATACTTCGCTCGATATAAGAGTTTTTGATCCAGACGTTCTTTGATTGCTCAATGACATTTAAAAGGTTCCTAGACAAGCATAAAGAAATCGGTTACAGTTTTGTTCTGGCACTAACACGTAACTTATTCATCGACGGGTAAATGCAGCGAAGATAAGTGACGTGAACAATCACTCAGGGATTGCCTCTATGGGGGTGAGACGGTGGCGGTGAGATAGAAGTGAAGAAATAGAAAGAGCACTCACTATATCTGAGACCAAGTATGCTCTACGGCACTGAGACTCGAACCTGCGAGCGTTGACTTGATAGTCACGATTCTTCTATTCGGCTTATTATGCCGATACGATAAGACCATACGCCCTACTTGACAAGGCACTACAACCGAGACCAAGTGTATTCATTCCTAAAAGATTCCATTAAAACATTCACCTGAGATTAAAACTGAAAAAAATCCCGTCTCTCTACCTGGCGACCGGTTTGTTTATCTTCATCATTGCTTTGCTTATTCTTTGTCTTCAGTTTTCCGAACATTGGACCGCGTTTCTTTGTCTGTATTTGTCGACCGTTCGGTGTACTCTCTTTTCTTTCTGTAGATCCTTTTGTCTACCTTCCTTACTGTCTACTCCTGCATAGTCTTTCGAGGAACAGTCGTCGTTCTGCAAGTTTATCATATTTATCGGGTAAAAAATCGTGTTATCGCCAAAAGAACTAAGCAATCTTCCCTTCAAACTTAACTGCCTTGTTGGATTAAACATTTTATCCGTGCTCATACACAGCATTCCTTATCGGTCACTCTAAGCCTGTTTACCAAGCAACCGGTTTGTTGACCTTCCATGTTTGTTTGTTTACCCGCATGCTTTCCTGATTATTGATCCGCATATTTTTCTTGCTGTCTGCCGCAATTTCTGTTGCTCTTCCCAACTGTCTGTGTAGCTTTTTCCCTGCTGTCTTGTGGCCGTCTTTCTGTTCAGCTCTACCGCTGCCGGCCTTCTTTCTACCTGTTTCTATTTATCTGTCTACCATTCCGCCGGCCTGACAACCTACTGGTTTATCATCCTATCTACCTGCATACCCGTTTGGCTTTTCATTTCTTTACGTTTCTATCTATTTGCCAGATGGTCTGTCTGTCACAGTCAAATTTTTTTGTTAATCTTTTCAACTGGCTGCCTATTGGTTTATTATCCTATCTGTCTGCATACCTGCTTGGCTTCTCATTTCTATACCTTTCTGTCACAGTCAAATTTTTTTTGTTAATCTTTTCAACTAGCCAGTTAATCAATTTCCCGCCGGATCCGCCCACCTAAAAAGCCTTTCTGTCCGTCTGTCCTTCCATATGCTTGTCCGTTTGTGTCTTTTTATCTATCATTCTGTCGACCGGACAGACTAATAGCTAGTCAGCCTACATGCTTGTCTATCTTCCGTAGTAACGCTACACAATAACGGATTTCGTAGATCTGTCGTGCTAAGTGCGTTGTCCAGGTTTAGTGTAATAATAATTTACGTACCGGGGCAATTTCGCATATGATCAGTGCAGTACAGTTACAGACTACGCTGATTACGTTTTCGTAGCATTTTACATTTGCAGTGACTTAGTGGTAGTAGTAGTAGTAGTAGTAGTAGTAGTAGTAGTAGTAGCAGTAGTTGCAGATATCAAAAGATACGGTCTGAACTGAGTATAATTAAAATAACTTTCTTGTTCTCTTTCTTTCGTCTGTGGGAAATCTCTTATGTAGTTTTAAAAGTTAAGCAAACGGAAGTTGTTTATCTTACACATTATTATAAATAAATGTTTCTATAAAATATAAAATTTTTTTTTTTTATATAACAGCTAGACTGAAGGCAACCATACACACATATACACACACATATACGCATATACGCATACATTTATAGATAGATTCTCTTATTTTATGTATTTCTCTCTTCAAATTTCAATTTCTTGTCATTATCTTTAACAAAAAGTCGATCAGAATTTTAAATCGTTTCAGTTTAATGTTATCGAACAGAAGCTCGTAAAAAGAATATTTATAAAATATAATAAAAGTGAAGGAAATAATGAAAAATATGAAATATTGTAAATTAAAAAAAAAAAAAAACTTTTTATTTTTATAATAAATAAATAATAAATAACGCATTAAAACAACTCAGTCATATCACATTCCGCTCACTTACACACAACACAATATATGCTCAAATGTAAATAAAGATGTCCATGCACGGGTGTCGTCTCTTCGACTTTGTAATATTGAAATGTAATCATAAAATTTCTTATTGTCATTACACTCACACACAATTTTTTCAAATCAATAAAAGTTAAAAAAGTGTGAAGCGTGAAGATAGTTTTTCATTTTTTTTCTTTTTCTTCTTTTTTATTTACTTTACAATCTCTTTTAAATTACTTTAGTAAATGCCGCGGTTAGCTGTCATTATTAATCATTTTAAATTAACTTAGTAAACATTCTTTCAAAGGATGCTTTGCCTACATAGAATCAAGACTGTGTCTTGGTATTTTAATGCGTTTCTCGTAATTTCGAGTTCAATCATCGATAATCATCGATTCCATTTAATAAAATATTTTTGACCCTGACATTTTGTTATCATTAAACTTTTGATCTTAGAAAAGCCATGCGAGTAAAAGCTCTTGGCCATGGCGGAAATAGTTATTGTGCTTACTTACAGCTTAACTCAGTCCTAGGACATCTAATGCTTTGCTTTTCATTTTACTCAGCTTACTCGTTTCTAGCTGGTTTAAGAATTCTCGTCAGGTTAACTTGGCTTACCTAGCTTAGCTTACCTAGCTTACATTTTTTTGTAACCACCTATAGTCTCACCATATTTCAATGTTTTTCTTCCTCTTTGCTAGACAGTCTAAACCCTTGTTCTCTCTCTCTTTGCAAATTAGTCATTCGACGCTGATTCTAATTTTCCCTATCCGTTCAAGATTTTTTGTTTCATCATTCTTGCCTTTCTCTGGTTAACCTAACAACTATTCGTAATCAAACTAATAATTTCTTTCTTACTTAATCACTGTCTGCAAGTTAACCTCGCTAGCTTTTGCTTCCAGTCAATCTAACTATTGCTCCTTGCTTGGCCGTTTTCAGGCCGTTTAACAATTCTTCGCCAACACAAACATTTCCTATTGTGTATCCCAAATGGACGGACAGAGAGACAAATCGAATAAACTCTCTTTTTCTAGTATAAGATATGTTTGATTCTTAACTTTGCGAATATGTTCAATCCATTGCTGCGGAATGGACGTATAGAAGGGCGAATTAAAAAGCTCTCCCTTTATAATGTCGGATGTATTTCTTGACTTTACAAATAGGTCCACAAAATTCATTTTCAAATGGTCGCCATTGCTACCCAGTGGCTGGATGGACGGATTGAAAAACACAATTCATAGCTTAAGATTATATTTGATTCTCAATATTGCAAACAGATTCACAAAAATCGTCTTCAAACAACTGCCTTTGCCACTCAATGAACGGACAGATGAACGGATTAAAAGATTCTATTCCTATTTTGGGATATATCTGATCCTTAATATAGCAAACGGATTCACAAAAATCTTTTTCTAACGATTGTCGTTTCTACTCAATAGGCAGACGGATAGACGGATTTAAAAATTCATAACCTAAGATTAATATTGCAAAACGGTTCACTAATCGTTGATCCCAGATATGCAGTAGTTTTTAAATCTGTCTAACGACAGACAAATGGACGGACTGTTTATATGATTCTTAATATTGTAAACAGATTCACCAATCATTGGTCAACGCTACGTAAAACTTCAATGGCAATGATGTGTCTTCTTAACTTTGCCATTGAAAAGACATCTTATCTTAGTAGGGCATCTCGTCTATATTGTCATGAGAAGACCTTTTATTATTGAGAGTACCCAAGACAGCAATGACTTTCGTACTTGTTTTTAAATTGAATCAAAAGCATAATATGATGACTTTTTCTTTTAAAAAGTAAGTAAGGAAACAACGACCTAAGTAAATAAGCGCATAAAACCTGCCTTGAAAATCATGGCAATGCTGTTACCTATTATAGTAAAGCAATCACAATGACAAGCAACAACAATTTAAATCATGGAAAAAAGAGAAAATGATTTTAAATTAATATACAAAAAAAAAAAAAAAGCGAGTCGCAATCACACACAAGTAAGTGTTGTTCAGTTGATTAATAAAATTGAGTAACAAGAAAATATTTTTCCATAAAATACTTATTTAAAAATAAATTTTAATGATACTAAGGAAAAATATGAATAAATAAAAACTTGTTCAGACAGACGCGGTGTGTTTATAATGCAATAGAAATTCCTCTTCTATAACATTAACAAACGAAAAGGAAAAATATTTATAGATTTGAAAAAATATATAATTTTTTGTCAGAGCATTTTCTCAGAAGATCTCCAATTAACTTTTACATAATCGGACTATCTATCGGACTATCCATCTTATGGACATTTGTTAGTCGTGAATGAAGAGGGTAAGTGACGAAGAGATTAGAAACATGTGAAAGAAGCGGAGTAGTTACTAACTAATGATGTCATGCATAGGTGTATGATTTTGAGTCCGTCATTAGTGTTTCGGCATTCGAGGCTTTACTGCGAAAAACTGATTATACGTTTACTGTTCAATACATTGTTCATCGCCGACTACTGCTTTATCGCATTTTTGGGACGGGCTATGAATTCGGTGTCACAAAAATTACTCTTCCTTCGAAGCGATCCCGCATCGGTCCAATTTCGTGCGCCATTGAAAGTCCAGTTCGTGCGCGATTGATTCAGAGAAGTCAGAGAAGAAGAGAAGAGAGCAATACCTGAAGAATACGCCGGGTAGAGCAGCACTTTCCATGTTTCCATGTACGTTTCGTCCGACTTTCCGACATGTGATCGGAACAAGTGACACTTTAAGGTCTATCAAACCAATTTTTAATTGTCCGGAGAGTAAGAGTCTATTCCAAATAACATGAAAGTTTTTTGTTTGCAATTCTAAGACTCAGGCCTCTCCGCAACTCGTCTTATGATTGTCTTTTGTCACTCGCCTTTTCCTCATGAGTTGCCGAGTAGATAAAATCGTTATTACCAAGTCAATGTTCGCGAGCTGCAATCTTAGTGCGGTGGAGCATAACCGATCGTAGCTTGAATAAATGGTCAGTCGGTAAAGACATAACACTTACTGGTTTTGCACATATCTACTAGGCTGCGACCACCTCCGTCTATTTTTTTCTTTTCCCAAATACTCTCTGACTGTCGCGTGGGCGACAGCTCCTGAGTGACTGAACATATTAATCAAAAAAAAAATTTCCGAAAGAACAAATCAGTTCATTTGAATAATATTTGGCAATAAAGGAGTTTAAAACACTGCACCCGATAATGCTGAGCAATAAGGTACACGTACAACAACATGTACATGTTCAAAATCGGGCACGAATTTATGCAACTATTTGATACAAACTAAAAAGCATAAGTGTTTACCCAGCTTTGCTTATGTGGGTTTTTGGCAATTATGACCCATGTGGTCCGATTTAAATCATTTTCACGCTAGAAATAGAGATTTTATTGGGGTTGAGGCCAATGTGAGCGGGCATAGCTTTCAAAATGTTGCAACATAGTCTGACAAGAGTAACTAGTAAACAATTTGTTTTCCAAAGGCAGTTTTGAAATTGCTATCGAGACTTTACCAAACGGACAGATAGACAGACATAACAAAATCAATTCCTTTATTTACATTTATATTTAGGGTTTCTCCGAGGCCCTTTTCTATGAGTCTATAAGGATCATTGAACTTAGCTTTTCTGCCTTTGCATTAAATATTTTCATATACTTTTAACGAGTGGAAGTAAGTTCGAGGCTTTTCGGACAGACACGACAAAATCAACTCCTTCATTCGCATTTGTATTTAGGGTTTCTCCGAGGCCTTTGACCAAATCAATTCCTTCATTCGCATCTACATTTAGGATTTCTCAGAGGCCTTTTTCTATGAACCTATAAGGATCATTGGACTTAGGCTTTCTGCCTTTGCATTAAATATTTTCATGTACTTTTAACGAGTGGAAGCAAGTTCGAGTCTTTTCCGAACGGACAGACAGATAGACATGACAAAATGAATTCCTTTATTTGCATTTAGATTTAGGGTTTTTCCGAGCCCTTTGACAAAATCAATTCCTTCATTTGCATTTATATTTAGGATTTCTCAGAGGCCTTTTTCTATGAACCTGTGAGGATCATATTGATCTTAGGTTTTCTTTGCATTAAATATTTTTATGTACTTTTAACGAGTGGAAGTAAGTTCGCGGCTTTTCGGAACGGAGAGATAGACAGACACAACAAAATAAATTCTTTCATTCGCATTTATTGCTAGGGTTTCTTCGAGCCCCATTTCTATGAACCTATGAAGATCACTGGCTTTAAGTTTTTGTCTCTTTACACTAAACATTTTTCGTGTCCTTTTAACGACTGAAAGTAAGCTCGACAAAGAGAAGAAATCCGAAATTTTTCGACTTATACTTACTACCTTTCTAGCTTTTCATATCTTCAACTTATAGTTAGTGACTTTCCCTGTGCGCCACCAACATTTAACAAATCTGTCATGACCTCCGCATGGTACAATTCTTTGTTTTATTATATCGTGCCTTTCTTTTCCCCTCTTCTCTTTTTGCTATAAACACTTTGAAACTTGTGTAGAAGAGACATTCCACTAGAGACTGGCCGTCTAAAAAATGAAAATAAAAGAAAGTTGTTATGCAAAAATATATTCGTGAAGAAGGAGCACAAACTCCACCGAGTAAATCAATTTCTAATGGAATTATTTTACTACCGTCTGATCTCATGTCACTTTTCATCAATTGCTTTTTACTATAAGTTACGATACGATTATGTTTAATTAACATGCCCTTAGAGAAATGAAAAAGCGATTTAATTTTTCTACTTTACCGCTTGAGGCCTTTCAATCCAAGGAGTTATTTAAAATACAAACAAATTCTTTTAATGACTTCTTACGGAGCAAAACAATTGTTTAACGAAAATACTTTGCAAATACATAACATTTTTTGTTTTTTTTTTTTTTTTTGTTTCATATTTCTGCTCATAAACAAGTGCTTGAAATAATAGTTAAGTGAAAAAAGATTCTAGAAAAAAGCATAATTTCAAAGCAAAACTGGGTCATACCTAAAGCAAATCGATGAAATTAAAATGACTGGTTTTTCTTTAACACTTATATACAGTGACGAGCAACACTGGGTTGGTAACGGAAACAATGTTTAACTTAAACATATAATCGAATAAGAACAAGCAAACTTCGTTCGCCTGCAGTTCTCTAGGAAAGAATATTCGTTGATTTAAAGCAGTATGTTGGCAACTCCGTTGTAAAGCGCGAACCATTTCTCTTTTAGTTTGTACTAACCGAGCACGCATCCGAAACCTAGGTTAAAGGATATACGAAGTTGCTGAACATAACCACTACAGAAAAGCATTAGCTCTCTCGGCGACACAGTTATTTCATAGGCTCGATCCATCTACACGTATCCCTAGTGCGAGCCATTTCTCTCTCAGTTTGTACTAATCGAGCACACATCCGAAGCCTAGGTTAAAGGATATACGAAGTTACTCGACATAATCACTACAGAAAAACATTAGGCAAGAACATAACTCTCGGCGCCACAGTTATTTCATAGGCTCGATCCATCTACACGTATCTCGAAGTTGCTGGACATAATCACTACAGCAAAGCATTAGGCACGAACATAACTCTCGACGACACAGTTATTTCATAGGCTCGATCCATCTACACGTATCCCTAGTGCGAACCATTTCTCTTTTAGTTTGTACTAATCGAGCACACATCCGAAGCCTAGGTTAAAGGATATACGAAGTTACTCGACATAATCACTACAGAAAAGCATTAGGCAAGAACATAACTCTCGGCGCCACAGTTATTTCATAGGCTCGATCCATCTACACGTATCCCTAGTGCGAGCCATTTCTCTCTCAGTTTGTACTAACCGAGCACAACCGAAGCCTAGGTTAAAGGATATACGAAGTTGCTGGACATAATCAGTACAAAAAAGCATTGGCAAAAAATTAGACAAGAACATAAATCTAGACAACATATTTATTGCACAGGCTCGATCCATCCACACCTATCTCTTTTTAGGTTAAATTACAACACTTGTTTAGGTTTTCTATGGAATTTCACTCTGGCAAAATTAGCATGGAACTGTATACACTTCAACAAATTACCGAAAACTTCTGATTTGAGCTCGACTTCAGTCAGGGCAACTTTACTTCACTTTCAGGGTTAAAACAAACTCATTCGCGTAGTAACTCTTACATAACTAATACGACTCAGGTATGATAAGGTGCTTCTTTAAGCGACCTCATTGCCGGCGGTGGCCTGAACTTACCTCTTAGAAAAGAAACGATACTTTGCTTCAACACATTCAGTTGTTTCAAAAAGCAAATCCTAAAAGTATTCGGACGGTATCCAAACCTAATGATTACATTACAAGGTGAAATTGCCGCAAAATTGCAAGTTAGATACCAAGAAGAGAACGCGCTTCTTTAAGCGACCTCTTTACCGAGAGTGGCCTCAACTTACGTTTTAGAGCTGAAACAATACTTGTATTGAATTATCTCAGAAAGCAAATCTGAAAGGTATCCAGACAGTATCCATACCTAACGATTACATTGCAAGGGCAAATTGTCGCAAAATTGTAAGCTAGGAAGTCTAACATTGAATGTTGATACACCCAAAAAATTTCGACTTTTCATAACACGATTTTGTTGCATTTTTTTCCAACGTACACCGCCAAGCTGATAAGTTACAGCACGCAACGTTTATAATGTTTCATTGCCGATTGTTTTTGGGACAGATTAAAAGCCATTAGAAGACATGGAACTACTTTCTTCATAAAACAGCGAGACGCCTCTTATAAGCGCCGGAAAAATGAAGTTATTGGAAATAAGGTTCGTTGAGAGGAAAACCTTAAGTACAACCGCTATAATTAAACGAATAAGAAGAAAGCACGAAATGTATCTCAAGCCACTTTTTTATCAAACGCTCTTCTGAAGGCATGGCTAGTGCAAGCACTAATTCAAGGTGTAAGAAAAAGTTTTATGCAGAACAAATCGCAAATCCCACAATTGCGGTTCATTTCTTACTTAAGTACCACGTTTTGAATAGTAACCGAAAATTTAGATCTGGCTTGACTTGCAAGGCTTTCTGTTATTTTACAAGTGAAATAAGCACATTTTAGAGTTAAAAACCAGCAGCAAAACATTTTTCTTATCCACAGAGTAAGCGGGCGCAACTTCGCTTCGGAGAAGCGTTTAAAAAACCACAACTCTAGATACAAGCACATCTCGATGCTTATCCTAGATGGCCAATGGCCGTCTTACGATCAAGATTTATGGTAATATTACTAAACCAAAAATTGCCTGTTTTAGATGCAATAACATTCTGGTTATTACTATTAGACGCACTTCACTATAACGATTGCTCTTTAGGCGTGCTCCTGATTGCATAATAGAACGATTTTCATTGATGATAAGCTTTTCAAAATGTTGGAACTCACGTTTATCGCTCCTTTAGAGGACATCATTTCCATATCTAGCATGCCTCCCCACTATGTTTTAGGGATTAAGTTCCCTCTGACTATATATAAATAAGTCACCATAAACAATTAACGACATTACTTTTCGGGTCATAAACTTACGCTTAGAACTAATCGAATTTTCAAAAGTAAAGCTAAAGACTGGCGATACCAACTCTATAATTCTGGTTCATTTATTCATACCAAACCAGTCTGCAAGTAGTCTTTTGGAATGTTTTCATCAACATCCATAGCAGTTCTGCCTTCAGAATGCCTTCTTGCCTAACTGCTGGGTACGGACCTTCGGGGAGTATTCGTGGTGGCTGTGGTTGCCCCAAAGTTTCGCGGGGAGCTATTTAAGGTGTGCTTAGATAGGCCTCGACGTAGACCACTAAACGAGAATTTGCCCCAAACCCATTTTCTATAGCGGTACTTCAGGGTAACGAGGCCCCCTTCAATGGAGATTGTCTCTCTCCCTGAGGGGTCCTCAATCAACTAACCTCTCGATTGCCAATGGTTGTGGGCAACCCATCTGATTTAGGCTTAACGTCAGGTGCAGACGTTAAACACTGAACAGAAATCTGTCCATAGCAGTTATAAGAACAGAAATATTCTTCTTTTTGCTCATATTTGCACAGCAAAGATGGAAGGACGGATTATAGTATAGTATAAGTAAAGGTGGAGGAAACTATTATAGGATAGCGTAAGCAAAGGTGGAAGGAAGGATTATGACGAACAATAAGATCAGAGATGGATTGAAGAGTTTTAGGTGGAGAAGGGAGGAAAATGGGTGTAGCGTTTTATATGAGCAGCGAAAGTGGAAGGAAGGATTACAACATACTCTAAGCACAGAGATGAACGGAAAAATTTTTGGTAGAGAAGCGAGGAAAAAGGGCTTAGCGCTTATGCGCTTTCAGCTTGAGTGCGGAGATATTCGGGACGAACGAAAAGATAACTGCACATAGATTGTTCGAAAGACAGTAGTAGGTAGTTTGATTAAAGCGAGAGCAGTTATGCAGAAAGTTAAAACTATTTTGTATATAAATTTGGGCAGATCTACATAAAAATCTAATAAACCGGACGTAAGGACATAAGTTTTTGTTTAATCGGAATAGGCGTTAAATTGATTGTGGCTTTCGTTCTAGTTCTTCAATTAGATCCACTTATAATATTATTTTTGTTAGGTAAGGTGACAATGTGATCATTAATTTTTTTCTGATTTATTTCAAATAAAGAAAAATAGAAGCAAAAAAAAAAAAATTAAAGACAACATCCTACACATATAGTGAAACCAAACCTCATATTCGCATAAACAGTGAGTTTGAGAAACGCTACATATCCACAATTAATCACATCTCTCATAACATGAGTCATACAAACTTGAAAGTTGATGACTCTTTCCTTCGTAAGGTTTTTTCTTTTTATTCATATACATATATATATATATATATATATAAGAATATCTTCACATAATCTATAAAATCGATAGTTATTTGATTAAATTACACAAAAACGTTTAAAGTCATCATTCAAGTCCGTAGAAAAGTGTTTCTTACAAACAGATGGTGTAAAAGTCGTCATTCATTGGATTCATATTAGATTGAGTTGGTTTTGTATGATGAGACAGAGTAGACGAGATGCACTCTTGTTTTTTGTTTTTCTTTTCTTTTTTTTTTGTTATATTATCAAAATAACTGTACGTATTAGTCATACGTGCTGTGGTTTTACTTAGGCATTAGTGTTGTTCATCGATATTCGAAAAACCCTTGTAACACTTACATACATTCATTCATTCTCTACAAACACACTAGTTTGTAACGATATTTTCCGAAAGTTTGCGAGTCAATAAGATCAAGATTAGTGCGTATTGTCTACATAGTGATCTTTTGTTTACGTGATTGAAGTAGTTGTGTGGAAAGTAAGGGAAAATATAATAGTCAGACTAGGCCGACTATTAAACAACCTACACCACATTGTCTAATACAATTGCTATTTTTGTCATGGAACACATTGTGTTGTGGGGATGTGTTTTAAAAACTACACCTCTTTGCAAATAAAGTCTTAGTTTTCGAAAGAATACTGTGTGCCCAAGAGGTTCAAAAATTGAGCTACGCGTTTAGCACAGTTAATTTTTTTCAAATTAATATTATGAGTCAATTTTCATCATAAAAGTTTAGACCAAAACCAAAATATGGTTGAGATGGTCCAAATTTGGTGCAGTTAAATTTTTTATCTTAAATTACTGTTATGATCTGATATGCATCACAAAACATTAAAAATCAGACTTTCTTGTTGAATGAACTTCAATTTTTGTTGTATGAAAGGTAGTTCAGAAAATTGCTGCACCCGGTCCAAAGTTTTTACGCTAATTAAGAATGCCAAACATTATTTATTACTTAACCACTTTTGCCAAGAAATTTAAAAAATAGCAATTTCTCCCGCGTGACGACTTTTCAAAATAGGACGTTACATGGGGAGCGACCGAAGAAGGGGCCGAACTAGTGTTCGTCCTTAGGTCAAAACACATTACCGTGCCAAATTTGATCAAAGTATCTCAAAAATTGCTTGCATAGAAATTTACATGGACAGATGTCAGAAGGACATACGGACAGGCAGGCTCAGTCGTTATAATAAAAGGTCGGTCTATCTTAAGCCCTTCTGCGGGTTACATACCTCCGCTCAAACCGAATATACCCTGTACCATAAGTGGTGTAGAGAGAGATGAAAGAAAAACTTCGTGGAGTTTTTACGTTGTTTTTGGAATGAGAACGTATTAAGTTTGTACGGATGTGTACAACATCCAAAAAGCCTTGAAGCAGACTCACCTTTTATTATGCTGATCTAGGCTTGTCCATCCATCTGGCCTTCTTGGATTCTTGTGCACAATCTGCAGGTCGGAATGGTTGAGATATTTGGTGTGATCAGCATTTTTTGATTCAATGACGAACGCTATTGAAAAACTTTCGAATCGGACCACATTTTCGACCACCTTGTTTTAGAATAAGTGAAATGATGTAGGGTATAATTTCCAGGAATTTTGCGTGAAAACCTGAACTAGAGTTCTGCAGAAAGCGAAGCTAGTGATAGTCAAATGGGCCTGTAACAACTTCTTAGGTAAATGCGGATATCAGTTAACCAGTCAGGCTAATATTTACACAACATCGATGCTTGTCGTAAAATAACTAATCAATCCAAACGCACAAGTAGCGCTAGTCTATCTGCAGCTATCACATTTGTGTGGACATTGAGAAATAATTCCCTTGACAGTGGAGTTGACAAACCAACCTAGCTAGGCTTTCCACTCCCAAAAGACAAAGAGAGAAGAGATAATTTTAAAGCAATATTTTTGCTTGGTGAAGACAAGTGCAATTATTCCAATGGCTTCAAAATTTCCGGTTTTGATCCCCCGTAAAGCAATGTAAAGTCTTACATGATACGGAATTGTATTCACAAAAACCAACTGTTCAGTATATGATCTATTGTGATGTAATGGTCTTTTTAACATTCGAGTTCAAAACGACAGCCAATTCTTCCTTGTTGGGTGGCGGTTTCTGAAGCTGATTTAGAACATTAATTGTTGTCGAAATGCTTTTCATTGTACTTCTTCTACTTTCACTCAGGTGAGCAACCCAGTAGGTAAGAACCGTAACTACCAAGACAGCGTTCGGGTTTTCAAATTTCAAGTACGATAGGATTTTTTTGAGTCGCAATTGAATAATGAGTGCTTAGTCGATGGAGGCATAGTACTTATCGATTGGCTAGGCTGCAGCCAACATCTCCCTATTTCTTTATCTTTCCTCCCTTCTTTCCGACAGTTACATGGATAGGCGTCTTCCCTGAATGATTGGTCGTATTAAAAAACAAACATACTATTCACTAGACGCCTTAAGACGTCGAGCGGCCGGCGAAGGAACTAAGATATTGAACAGAGAACAGTTCTTTTTAAATTTCCATGACACGATTAAAAAGAAGCTTTTGAAAATTTTCCCAGTGGTCTTCCTTTTAACAGAATTCACTTATATATATTAAAATAAAGTCTTCGAATAAATCGACAGTTCACTTTTGCCCAGCACTGTAGATTTATACACATGAAAAGCAAGCAATTAATTCAAATTCTTGTTACTTCATACAAATGTCTGAGTGGAAAGAATTCATTGCAAGATCGAAAAGCAGAAAAAACCACAAAACAAAAAAAAAATGAAATTTTCAAAACCTGTTTTGTAAGCTGAATTTAAAAGCCGTTAACGGTAAGGTCGTGAAAGTTAAAATAAATATATAATCCATGAAGCTATACAAAGCGATACATATGTGTATTCAACTGATAACTCGCACATTCAATCTGTTTGTTTATTCTTCCACAAAAATTGACATAAATTCTTAGAATATTGTTGAAATCATGTAAACTTTGCCGGGTCAGGGTTATATTTAACATTTATGATAAATGTTATATAATAGAGAAAAATGTAATAAAAAAAAAAAGTCATGCGCGTGTTAGTGTAGTTCTTGAGTATTAATCCTTGAAGCATCCCCGTACAGCAATCAGGAAGAAGCGTTAATTATAATACATTTTGTAACGTAAAACTATCTTTAGAAATTTTACGTTTTTATTCGACTTCTTTTGAGATTAAGTTCGTATCACGGAATTGTGATTTTTAGAATAGTGTAGGCTTTATTTACAATTCTTACGAGATCTATTTACAAATTACTTACAGGAACTTATATTTAGAACGCTTTAATTCTCATTCTGGTCTTATCCATTCGAATATTGGAGTTCAACTATCTTGACACGGCTGACTTTGTCAGCGCCAAATACACTGCTTATTAACTCTTTTATAACCAAGTTACTGAATTGTGATTTTTAGGATAATATAGGTTTCGTTTACAACTCTTAGGAGATCTATTACAAATTAGTTGCATAATTTAAAATGCTTCAATTCTCGTTCTGGTCTTGCCCGTTCGAATATTGCAATTCAACTATCTTGACACGACCTTGCCAGCTCCAAATATACTGCTTATCTTTTA
>KK503117.1:45962-56354 GCA_000688735.1 Glossina austeni | reverse complement strand
AAAAAAAAAAAAAAAAAACTCTTTTAAAATTAAACAGCAAATATATACATGGAGTGCTTTGGCAAGAAAATCGATACCCAGTGTAAGATCCCTTACATCATCAAGGACTATTGACGGCAACCCAAAATTCTGCTTCTCCATGCTTACTTTGGTGATAAATACATTGTTATTGATATCTGCCGGTCCGTCCGCCATTCGAATGATTTTCACGTGAGTTGTGGCACGAAGTCTTGGGAACCTAACCTCGTAATACTTCACGTTACCCCGATGTTGATAACTACTTTGATTGACAGACCACCTATATTCACTGTGGCTACAAGACTGAAGTCTTCTGCTCGCAGTTGTGATGATTCAGGTCGTCTTTAGTTGATGATTGTCGTCGAAGGAAGTAATGAGGACATTTATCGCCACTGCTTGCGTGTTGGCGTTGTTGTTGCGACATCAACAATCTTTCTTTAGTACGCCTCATTGACCGCATTCCCAGCAGAACAGGCTCCTTGGATTTATCTAACTTTGAGCGCAAAGGCCAGGCTAGGTGCAGCGATGGCAAACTGCTTGTCTATTGGATTGATTTGCCTGCGACTGTTGTTGCGCGGCATCGAATGCGTGTCGGCTCTACCCGAATCTTTTTTGTTTTGTTGTTTTTTTAAATTAAGAAATTCAGATCAATTGCGAAAATAAATGCAAGTTGGAAAAGCTAATTGTGAATGTATTTTGTCGTCGTTGTCATTGAATTCTCTATGAAATTTTTATATACATCGTGAAAAAAACACCACCGATGAATATTTCTATTTATAGAAACTTATCAGTTTTGAAACTTGAATGAATAACGATCACTAACAGTTTTTATCATATATCTGTTCCCTAGAGCAAAAAAAGCTTTTACATCGTGTTATCAAAGACGTGAAGGCAAAAACTTATGTGTGAATATATATGTACATCGTGCAGCTCTCAAATGGTTGATGGTTATAAATCGAGGCGTACCATTGTCAGTATTTATCAGATAGTGCATGTATGTAACATACAAAAAGTTACAATACACAACACAGTGTTAATAAAAAAATTTGAACGCAATTTCTTCAAGGGCAGATTTTTGAAAACTTAATTTCATTACCATGTCCAGGCTCTCTCAACGCCAAACTCTCCCCATATGCATAAGACACTAAATGTAAAAACTTGCAAAAATGCTGCACTTGAGGAAATTCGTTCAAATTTTTTAGATTAATTTATTCTTTTATGTACATGGAGAGGGCATATTAGGGCCTACACATAGCAATGGAATTGGGTTTCTCTGAGATATTTCAGCACTTTTCATCACATATCAAAAATCTGTATTCGCGTAATGTCTCTGAAAATTGTTATAACACGATCTGGACAATGCATTGCTTCAATGTTTTTACTGTAATTTTGCATCCGATTTAGTAGCTAGAACTTGGCTTTTTTGGTTTTGTGGTCATAATTAAAGGCTTACTTTCTTTTACGTGTGTACGCTTGCTAATGCTTTTTAGCGGAGACATGAACCTTGAAAATGTGGTTACCTTGGTGGGCTATCTATCCATTTCGGTAAAAACTTAAGTCCATAGCTTAAAAGTAACCTAAAGTCTTAAGGAGATTATTTTATTATTTTTGCTTCTGTATAAATACCTATAGGCTTTTACTTAGAAAATGGTTTGTAATTATTAATTGAATTAAATATTTGTTCAAATCGAAAAGGATTATATATTTTATTAAGTTTGGTGGTTAGCAACAATCCCTCTTCCACTACTTAAACATGAATAAACGTGATTTACGTGCAAACATATGAAAGGGATTTACAAAAAAAAAAAGGCTTTGATAGAAATAATTTTCTTTTTTTCTGTTTACATCAATTTATAAATTTAATTACCTTGAAAAACGATAAATTCATTTTAATTCATTTAAACGTGTAATTGAATTAATCAATGATTTTAAATGTGTGGACAACAAAATCATTGTTCCATAATAATTTTTACCGTAGTGTAGCTAAATGTTTTTTGAGGTAAATTCAAAAATTGCTCACTACTCACTGACTCTCGCGTATATTTATATTTAAATCTTCTTTTGTTTTATTGACTGCGCTACTCATGATAATTCCATTGAAAAGCAAAATGAGAGAAATCAAATATAAAAATACACCCACATAATTAATAACAGCAATGTATTCATGTAAGTTTATAATTAATAACACACACACACACACACACACACACACACACAAATAACCCGTAGATATTTTTTGTTGCTTTTGAATCAAAAAAAGGCGCCGCATACAAACAATTATTTTTCATAGAAAACATTTCAATCAAAATGAAACCAATAAATAGCAATTACTTAAAATGCTTGCAACAGTTCTTGTTCACATATGGATAAATGCACCTATATATGGATAAATACAAATAAGTATAATAAGTATTTATACAAATATACAATGCCATCAACGCTGCAAACATACATGAATGCATATATATATATATATATATATATAGCATGTATGTAAAAAGGGTGTACCATCTATTTCTGCCTTTCTTTTTTTTTTTGTTAATCCATATTAAGCATTTTTTTTTTTACGAGCACGAATAGGTAAAAATAGAAAAACGACAGAGTCTCTTGCGCCTTAAAATATTGTTTTTGACTCTGCTGCAATTGGCTTAAAGGACCTCAGGGAATTATATTTCGGTCTTTGAACATGTTTTTCAATAAAAAAAAAACATCAATTATGGCACAGCTTTGGCCGCCCAATTCAAGAACATTTTACTCGATCATCGTACTTACTAAAAAGAAATTTGTGTACTAGAGTGCCACGTAATCGTCAGAGTCAGTTTATTAAAAACAAAACTCATTCCGATTCACTCGGAACTCATTGTATTTCTCAAAAACGATATAGGAATAACTCGATATAACCTCAGAAGCAGTTGACTGGGGTTCACTTAAATTAAACTTCAAGTCGACATCATTTCAACTTCTTTTCGACTTCACATCAATTTTGGCTTTAATTTGATTTCACCACAATTTCAGTTGAACACAACTTCATCTCACTTTGATTTGAGTTTAACTTGAATTCTATGTCATTTAAACTTGAGGTTAACTTCACTTCTCGATGAGTTCATTTTAGTTTCGATTTAACTTCATTTTTAGCTCACTTCAGGTATCGTCAACTTTTGCAAACCACGCCTTTCGAAAATAAAACACATTAAATGATAAATTTTGAATTCTGAGTGTATTGGCTATGAATTCTATACGGATTTCTAGTTCTTCTTGAACGCACGTAGAGCGCAAGTATAATAAAAATGCTCGTAACAATAGCCATCAATAAGAGACATTCGGGCCCGTTAAGCAAACCTGTGATCGCACAGACAGCTTTATAGCTTCAATCGTTAAATTCTCTGAGTTTTATACACGTGCAGATAACTGTCAATGAGGAATTAACCCCAGACCACATTCATCAGGACTACACGCGCTTAACTTTTCAAGGACAGTTCAGCTCGTATTGGCTATATGTAGTTGCGTCGACATGGTCCACGACCTGTGGACCCTTGATTATGAAAATATCATCAGTACACAAAAAAAAGGACCAAATTTGCGTTTTCGAAACAAATTTCGCTGATTAAAAAGCGACCAACACCAACTGGCCCACCCTCTGTGCATACGTGCAGTTGTAAATGTTTTATTAAATACACTGATACACAAAGGAAGGATATTAACTGACGTAGACAAGGTTACAAACATTCAAGTGTGTACAGAGGCATTCTATTAAGCTGGCTAAAAAATACTAAGCCTAATAGAGCCGGGTAATTATTTCAAAAGATTATTCGAGTTAAGTGTGCATTGAACGAATGACATAAAAGATTACAATTTTTGATTTCCTGCAAATTCAATATTTTTTACACACCACCTTCTATTGAAATAGTGTGCATGTGGAAAGAACATATGCATCTCGATTTGACATGCCAGGCTCATATCATGTCATTTACCATTGCACATGATATCAGTTACCATCATTTATTTCTTTCTACTTTTTTCATTCATTTCTCCAATCAGGTATCGGGAAATACTAGTTTTCTCATGACGTTTGTCAAACGCAGGAAGAGCCATCAAAGACACTACAAAGTGCAAATATACCACTTTTTCTTGCTTTAATTTCATACGTCTTAGGACGATTATTGATTTCGTTCTTTTGCAAGATTTCATTCAGCTTAACACGATTTCAGATTTTAAAGCAATTACTTTTACTATTTTTTTTTTTTTTTTTAATAATGCAATTGGCGTGCAAGAGCAGAAGATATATTGTTCTTAGATTTCTGACCGCTTTATTCATGTCTGTCCGTCTTTAATACATTTCTCTTTCACATCAAGTCGCTCCTATGGGAAAACTTAGCAAGGAATACCGAAACGTGACACAGGTAGGACGCTTTGTTTATAACCAAATATCCAGTTAAAATATTGCTTTGCCCTTCCGTTTGTAAACACGTCTAAAAAAATTGTCGCGATCGCCGGACTGACACAGTCCTCTTTCATACATTCGCGCAATGTGGTAGGTGCTCAACATTCGCCGTAAGACACATACAACTATTTTTCTTTTTTTTCTTTGTGCAAAAAGGTTTTTGCAGCTTTACATCTATGCATATAGACGAGCACCAGACTGTTTGTGGTGGATATTTTGGTATTCCACAGAAATGTCATTTACCAAATGCATGCAAATTTCAAGTTGAGTTTTAATGAAGTCTTCTACAGGTTCGACCATGAAAATTAAAGTCTGTTAAATCTTTAATTCCACTTTGATTAAAGATGTCCTTGTCACTTGAAGGCTCTTACAATCATATGCGTGAAAAACGAAAAAATGTACAAATTTTTCGACGTTATTTTTGGATTCTAAAAATTTTTTTTGTTTTTCTCACATTGCTCAGGACAAGAAACAGTAATTTTTTTTGAACTGACTCAAATAAGACAACTTGGTAGCCATAGAAAGCAGACCGAGCAACCTAATCGTCGGGCTCTCTGGACTTTTAGTAAAGCGAAGCAAAGACTTCGTTTTATTTTGATTGAAGATTAAAACGAAGTTTTTGGTCAAGCAATAAACCTAAATGAACAAATGGGTCCACCTTTTTCCCACTTCAGACGAATGCGTATTGCGCCCACCACAACATCAGATACTAGACTTCATCAGATGTGATGGAGATGAAAAGAACTCTAAAGATAAAAGTCGATCCCTTTCAATATGTTTGAAAGAAAACCCAAGGACTGGAATTTAACGACCAATAAGACTAAATCAAATGCTTTACTGAAATCCTCGATAGAAAATCCTCGAAAGCGGGGCGAGTAAACTCTCACATGTCACTGCATAGCAGTTTATCTCTCTTTTAAGAATCCATCCTGATATAGAGAAGTAGAAGACTTGCTAGCAAAAGTTAATAGTTTGGTAACAATTCGTTCAACCACGGTAAGGCGCTCAACTTGGAGATGCCTCTATAGTTCTCGACTAGATGCCTGCTTCCACTTTTGTGTGTTGGAATAAGAAAGCTTCTCTTCTAAGACAAAGCGAAAACTCCTGCCTTCAGAGAACTGTGATAACGCATGATTTCAGTATACATGATGGAATGCCATGACGTCATGGCATCTAACTACATTTTAGCGATCTTAAAGATTGTAATACGTCACTTCCAGAAGTGATCAAATTCAGGATCTGTGCAGAGGTTATGAATGAATTATCTGATGCATAGGCAGTGGCGGTAGAAAAGCACCGTTGGAAATATTCGGCAAAGATATTCCCAGTTTCTATATCCCCAGAGGAGTCACGGCTATTAAACGACATCCACGATGGATACGTGGAGATTCTTCTTTTGGAGTTGCCCAAATTGTAAAATTGTTTAGACTTAGTAAAAAATGACGATTTTATCGTTTGAAGACATCTGTGACAACTTTGTTGGTTGGTGAGATTAAATCTGTACCTTACAGTAGAGTGAATTACATGGTGATGCACATACAGCGCCCTTTTTCATGTATTTTTTAAAAAGTATGGATTTCTTATTTCTACAGCACTTAACAATTTTCTTAAACTATGGCGGTCAAGTGTTATCTAATCGGACAGCCCACGGAAATAGAAAGAATTAATTACATTATAAAATGAAGAAATTTGAGATTTCACGTTTCAGTAAAAAATTCAAGGGAAATATGCGAAAGGCGGGATTTAAGCAAAGTGAAAAGAGGGCTTTGTTAACACGTTGATGCTTATTTTAAAATCAGTGAGTGCTTACAAAAACACACTTCCTTTTCTTTGTTCTATAATAATAAAAATGTAGGGCCACTATAGACGGCATTTACGTCAATAGGTTAAAATGGTGTTGTGCATATCAGCCTGTGAGATTTAACTTGTTGGAGAGACTTAACAAGTCATCATGCTTTCATTTAAAGAGTAGACAAATTGTTAGATGATATGGATCCTCAAGTAGACTTAAAGGCAAAGGTAAAACCTAAAAGTGCCTCATTACAACTGATCACATAATTACATTGAAAAAGTTCCTTCCTAATCGTATATTTTATTGAAAAATGCAACGGCTTTCTCAGATGTTGAAGTGGGGACCATACAGCCTGAATTAACACTAAAAGACTAAGCGACTTGCAGTAAACTAAAATCCCTCAATACCAGCAGGTTTTGAAGCCCCAGCAACATCACAAATAACAGACCAATATTTTTAAGAAAGAGAAACATCCGCATTTGGAAGAATGTTGGAACAATTCAATTATAGGTTTTCATTGCGAATTTTCCAACGAATGGTAATAAATTTAATGCCAGGATGAGTTGGGAATCGAAATCAATAGGAAGATAAAACATTTGATATGGCTATTGAAACGCCACTACCAGTACGATCCGGACGAATTTTCTAAAACGTCTTGGGAGATGAAAGTCTTGATTTTATTGTAGACATTTTGAAAATGGTAACACTTATTACCCATAGGAGTAATAACTTCAGGCTTATTAGTTATAAAGTACAACCGTAGAATTATTAGCTAAAGGGAATGTGAAATAGGAGGGAATAGACCACCTACAACATTACATGTTGGTCTCTTATCTTTCTTAAACGCGGCTGGGCATTCCAAGTAACTGCACTCTTCGATTATCGTCCTGTTTCTATCAAAGTCACTTGATAAAGGCCTTGCTTATCTCAGGCAGACCAACCTTTGTTTGCAAAAAACACGATAAAAGCCTATGCCCCGCTTTCTTTTGTCGGGACATGACCAACGTACCCCTTTCGAAGAGTTCTCTACTGCCTCCGCAATTCTGTCGGTAATACCAGCACTTCTCGAGTAACCGTAACGGTCGTATAACCAACAAGTTACACAACGATCAGACACGATTTATACAAACGTCCCGTCTTGGCAGAATGTCAAAGAAAACCAAAGGAAATACGATAAAAATAAAGAAAGAAAATTGCTTGTAATTAATAAAAACAAAGCATACGAAGACAAGCAATTAAAGGTATGTGAGAAATAAGAAACCGGCTTAAACAAACGCGAAAAGCATCGTACAAGAACAAAAACAAATTAAGAAATTAGTTAAGTAACAAGTGCTATTATAAGACCCAGGCAGCACAATGGCCAATATAAAAAAGTCTGCAATTATGATCAAGAAATATATTTATAATTCAGTTCACTCAAAATTCTTCTCCACAATGCTATCGTCACACTAACGAGATCTTACACTATGTTTACTAGACATACATATGAGAAAAATTCGACTTTTTCAGCCGCTGTTTCATTCTGCGAAAAGATACTAATGATATTTGGGAACGTCCACTTCACTGGTAATAATATCTAAGCTATCGTGTTCCATCAACTGCATAGCAACACGCTGTAGTCAAACATAAATTTCACGTTTACTTATAGAGCAGTCAGTTACATGCACAACTAAAATCACCTATGAAAGCAATCTTTTCATTAGGTAAGTTAACCGCAGGACTTGCGGAGAAGCGCACATATACATCCACGCACAAAATGTTCACTAACCAAAATCTCATAGAGTAATCAACTTAACTTCCGTATGGCCAGACGTGTTAGAATTTCATAGAAATTTTGGCAAAGGTTTGCCAAAAAAGTTATGCCCACGATGAACATGCACGAACTTAAAGCTATATATATACACATAACATGCTAGGTAGGCAAAAATGTCAGCAGGTTTTTAATGTGAACACCAAGTTATGTAGTAATGAATGCTAGACCAACAACTGTTTGTGATGTAGGCACAGTACTTTTGTTTACTTTGTCAAATGTGATGACAGCATTAAAGTGTTTTTATGCGCACGTCATATCATACGCACCGCACTCTATTCACTAATTGTTGAGTGACACGGTATGCAAGTGGCTCTATAAGAACTAATTTCGAACAAAATGTTTAATCAACAGACAAAAAAAACAGAAAAAAAAAATGTGAAAACGAAAAAAATGAAAATTGAAAAAAAAACATTGTTTTTCTAGACAGAGTCATTAATTACTATTATTAATAATTTAGATGCAGTAAAGTATTGCACTTCGGACACACAAGCCGCAAATTTATTGTCTTAGTCCAACTTTACCCAACAACACAAAAAAAAAAAAATAATAATTTAGATGGAGAAACCAATTGTAAGACTGAAGACGTAAAGCACTAGCATCTAAGGCGGTTTTTGAAAACTCTATCGCACTTGAGATTTGAACCCACGACGGTTAAGTTGTTAGTCGAGATCCATTGTCTACTCGACCACTAAGACGGATGTACAGAGTTAAAAATCTTCTTTGTTATTTTAACTATTGGACTACATTAGACAGAAGAAGAGGGGAAAAGAGAACAAGGAAACAAAAAGTACAAACAAGTTATTGTACCCCATCGGTAAGTTAAGTTTCTGCGCAGATATTCAACACCCAACGTGACCTTTTATTGCCTCCATCGACACAGATTTATTGCTAAATCGGCGCAAAGTTCTCTGCCAGTCTGTGTGCCTGCGCATGTATTCCTTGTTCAACTTGTAATTTGCAATTTCAGGAAATTTTGATGAAAAATACTCAAATTTTTACTAAAGTCTTAACTGTGGATTATAGCAGGCAGGCAAGCGGTGTAGCATATTTAATGGTTGACTTAAGAGTTGAGAAGAGTTGAAGAGTTAATTAACGAAATCCTTTTTTTAGAATACATTCTGACGAAATTGTTTTTTTTTTTTTTGTAGCCACAGAATAAATCTAATATATCTCTTGATGGTAGCTATAAGGTCCCAACACAAGTTATTTGGAGAATTGCCTTTACGTATACTAGCAACTGCCTGCCAACTACCACTAATTGAAATACCGTTAAACATGTATAAAATCCAATTAAGTAAATCATTTCAAATCAGTGGCAAACTTTTCAATAAAAAGTGAATAAAAAAATGGCAATAACAGGAATCAACATCAATGACATTGCCCGTGTGCGTTGAAAATTTGGAAGATGTGATCTCCATTGTTGCCGTTGAACTTAGTTTCTCTTAACAAATTTTCCCTTTCCATGCTCAGTTGCGCGTATATAGTAAAACCGAAATGCACAACTTTCGGCAACAGCCGTCATTTAAACGCGGTTTTCGAGACTTTCTTGTTCGATGTTTTACAAAAAAACTAAGAAGTAGATAAAAAAAAAAAAGTGAAATTTGTTATAACAAACGGGGGAATGTGGGAAAAGTTTTCGCTTTCCTAGCTTCTTTTTCTAGGAAAAGTTATAGCCGTTGCATGTGTCGTCGCCTCAACCACAGCCAAAACTGTTCATGAGGTTTGTTAACACTGAAAATCTACGACAAGTCTCTTTCTTATTTGTTTTTTTTTTTTTTTATTCATACAGTCGTACCAGCTGCTACTGCTGCTCCTGTCGCGTTCTCCTTCATGGTTAAACTTTCTTCGTTTCGCCTTTCAAATTTCCTTCACAGTACAAACGGAAGTCAAGTGCACTTTCGTTGTTTCTCCTTGCAAACTGAATTGGAAAATACATTGAATAACAACAACAACAACAACAACAACAACAACAACAATAACTAAATTGAAGATTTATAAAATGTGTGCCAGACTAGAAAACTTAAATTGTAATTTTCTTGTTTAGAAACGTTTGTGTTGTTATATGTTCGCGAAAATGCGTGTGCGCACTTTATCGCTACAGCCATGTGACGCAAAATTTCGCAATTGATATTTATTTGACGAAAATTTCAAAAAAAAAAAAAAAAATTATCTAAATTCGTAAAAAAAGAGTTACGATAACAAAAACATTAATTTTAATTTTTTAACAATGTATGGTCTGACCAAACGTTAAGAAAGCACCACGTTGCAAAAAACTGAGTTCGGCTTGCTATCTACACGATTTCGTTCAGTTTACCACGGTTTCGTTTA
>KK503117.1:24974-41000 GCA_000688735.1 Glossina austeni | reverse complement strand
GAAAAGAAAAAAAAAAAAAAAAAAAAAAAACGAAACATCCGTGCATCTAAAGCAACAATCGCATGTATGCTCATGCATTTTATATTTACTGTTAGGGCTGAACTTTCACTGCCATCGCAAACATACACGCCCCGAGAATATGGCAGACAATATTGTAATGTGCCAACGTAACTACAACGATAAAAATGGAAAAAACAAAAAAAAAACAAGGACAACGATAACGATAACAACAACAACAACAACAACAACAATATTGCATTTGCAACACGTTTTTCATATTTTAACGTATATTTGCACATATAGTAGACTAAGAGAAACTTTTCTACATACATATAGAGCATATGGGTGGACATGCATGTATTTGGGTAATCGGTACCCATTATACATACACAAACATTTATAGTTTTCAGTTATATTCATCTTTGCAAATGCACATACGTGATGCGTGACCGTATTATACGTTTACGTGTGTATGCATTTATATTTATTTACAGACATACATTACCTATATACAGATATGTATATAAATGTATATGCATAAATGAACATACAAAAGTATTTATATACGTATAAATATGTGTATCTGCGTATAATGCATTCTTCAAAAATTTCCGGGATTTACTGAGAAAAAACTTTTTTTCTTATTTTATTGGAAAATCCGCCTTTATTCATGAACACCATCTGCTTCAAAAATAATACATTCTGTCCAACAGTTCCCGACAACATTTTCTTTTGTATACCCACCAGAGGCCGTTGGGCGTATATTCCGTTTTCCTATAAAACATTTGCAACACTTAGCAGCAAGCTTTGAACATTCAACGCAGTATAACTATTTCTGATCAGTACCGAAATCTGAATCGGTGCACGCCTATCTGGCTATGTAAGGCGTATGCTAACCGGTATGCTGTCCCCGAAAATGAAGGTATGGGCTCAAACTTTGCAAATAGCTTAGAAGTTCTTGCGCGAAGGTTGATATTGAAAATAAGTACAATCGGCCAAAAGGACACGCCTATAGTTGTAATATACACTATAGGAGATTAAAAAAAAAAAAAGAAAAAAAATATATATATAAAATAAAAGAAAAAGGTTTTATTTGTCAAAAAAAAAGAAAAAAAAAAGGTATAAAAGGGGGAAAAAAAGCTTTTTTTGGGGCAGTTGAACTAATGTGTTTTCCGAACAGAAGTGATTTTCATTGAAATTAAGAAAATTTTGGATTGCTTTCAAAAAATATGAAACTGCAATACGGAAAAAAAAATAAAAAATTTAAAAAAAAGGGAAAATCGCATAAAATGATATAAAAAGACTTTAAACACGAAGTTGCATTTCGCCCGGCTATTTTGGAAAACATAATGAAAGAAAAACAAACTGAAAATACGGAAAAAATTAAGAAGGATCGCATAAAAATTATATATAAATACATTCAACGCGAATGTGCATTTCGCTCTGTTTTTTTTATTACCCCTGGTGTAGCAGAAAAGGAAACTTAAGGCGCAATAAAAGGGGGATACCACCCAAAGAAAAGAATAAAAAAAAAAAAAATATAGAGACTGAACCCAAAAATTTAAACAAGGTGTTTACGATCCGGAGTGACGACCTTTTTTTTGTTTTTTGACAAATAAAACCTTTTTCTTTTATTTTATATACATATTTTTTTTTCTTTTTTTTTTTAATCTCCTATAGTGTATATTACACAGTACAACACAAAAAGCAAACGTTGAGTATTGAGTTGAGTTGCTTATAAATTATCACAAATACAACGCTAAAAATTGCATTACAACGCTATGTTGCATTAGCGATCTTAAGGGTATCTGGTTAGAAATACCACCAACCATTCTTATTATAGGATGTCGGTTTCACTTTTTCCGTTCTTTTTTAAGGCAAGGGTACACTCCGTTCTTTCCAAGTTTCGATGATGGAAGATTTCCCTACGGCCGAATACTATTCGCGAAGACCTTCAAAGTGTGCTTCAGTTCAATTCTCTTTCTTTGGACCATCCTTTTGAAATTTGCGAATTGGTAATACTCGCTGCGAGGTAGGTCTGAAGAGGACGATGGGTGGAGTAGCAATTCCAACTTCAATGCAACTTCCTTTTCAAACATCGACTTGCGACTTGTATGTATTTTTCTTGCACTGTGAGTAAAGGCGAAAGCCCTTGTGGAAAATTGGCATTTTGATGTTCAAATATAGAATTCGCTATGCTCCACATCGTAGGAGGCGGTATAAACCGCTCTTTATAATCAGCAAGTCACGTAAAAATTCTTAATTTTGAACGGAAAAAGGTTCTCAACACATTCTTGAAGTCTGGATTAGAGATTAGTGCTCTTTTCCGCGATCACAACTTTTCTTTCAATGAACGCAAGAAATTGAAATTTTTTCTTTCTTTTAAAAATAAAAAATGATCGAAATGACATGAAGTTGAAGACAGGCGTAGTTTGAAGGTTAGCTCTTCCTGGAATCGAAATATTTCAGTCCTGGAAGTTATCGATCGACATGCTATATAGTGAGTATTATTTTGACAAAAAGTATTTTTTGGCAAATATAAATACATATACACGACGACACGCACAGCCATGTCATGTAGCCATGTTCTACACGCACGCACACTTGCATAATGTTTGGATAACACACATTTATGAAAATTTGAATAGTAGTTTTGTAAATTGCTATTTACGAAAATGTGTACAGTACAACGGCATAGCAATGGAAATAATGCCCGTCAAATTTTTACAGGTGGGTTTCACAAAACAATCGTACAAAAAAGAACGTATATAGTTACACTGGCTGTTTAGTGTTAGAGGTGTTATAAAATAAACTTCTATTCTTATAAAGAAGATTTTTAACTAATTTTTCTTATAAGCAAAAGAAGAAAATTTTTTACTACGGTGTGGTTGGTATAATTAATAATTTTCGACGCCCATTTATCGAAGGCTGTAAATGAATACTTTTGTGGCTTAAAGTTTATTATTGATTAATATTCCGTGTTAACCGAGGGACAAAAGCAACCTTACTGTAAGTTTGCAAACACCTGCTTGTGTGCATTTGCTTGAATATGACAAACAAAAAATTTTACTGCGATAAGTGCTTATGTAGGCCCCATCCCATCTTGCACCCTTTTTTCTCCCATCCCTCGTCCCTCATTCACTCCCTCACTCACTCTCTCTCTCTTATCCTCTTCCTTTGTCTTTTATTCCAAGTGCGACTAAATGCATATAAAATGTGTTGGTAAGCTTAAGCGTACATATACAAAATGAATTAATCTCAAGCGTACACTTGATGCGATATACAGATGATTCTGGCTTCCAGCGCAGTCAATGCGTCTGGCTATATACACATGCAATTACAACTTCAGTTATTAAATTTGTTAGGTTCAACTTATGTGTTTTTAATGTTTGTACAACAGTTGTACCAATATCAACAGCCAGCAGACTAACCGATAGTTTCTAAGTGTAGTGCTATGTATGCATATTTTTGAAACTTCGTACCACCTATACAATAACAACGACCTTCGTATGGAGTTTGTTTGAACACCCGCATGTGAATTTTATTGAAATTGAAGGAATAATTAAACCATAAATTTATTTTAATGTTAATGTTGCTTTTATTTATTTTGGCAGAAAAAAAGAAAAAAAAAGAAACACAAAAAAAAAACTTTCTATTAAACTGTAAACATTTAGTTTAGCAAAAGCAAAAGCAAAAGCAACGTTTATACCCATTTAATGAATGTCCATGACTTGATATGCTTTAGCTTTGCATACCATATTCGAAAATTCTGTAGGATATAAAATGGTTTGCATACTGAAACTGTAAGCTAAAACAAAAATAAAGTTAAAAACAAATTTTCAATTTTTGAAGAAAAAACGCAAACACCGACAACAACATTTTGCATAGTAGAAGACGAATTTTAAACACTCCTCATGTAAACCTGAACATCGGGTGGCGTTTATTAATAGCGTTGCTATGTTATTTGCAACCACGACGCAACCAAACGCAAACACCGACAACAACATTTTGCATAGTAGAAGACGAATTTTAAACACTCCTCATGTAAACATGAACATCGGGTGGCGTTTATTAATAGCGTTGCTATGTTATTTGCAACCACGACGCAACCAAACGCAAACACCGACAACAACATTTTGCATAGTAGAAGACGAATTTTAAACACTCCTCATGTAAACCTGAACATCGGGTGGCGTTTATTAATAGCGTTGCTATGTTATTTGCAACCACGACGAACGAAAGTTCAATCAAAGTTAAAATTCTCCACGTCAAAGCGGTATGTATTGACGCATTATCTTTTTATAGAAATTATTAGAAAATGTGTGTACAAATTTGGATCTAAATTTCTATTGGGCCTGCCTTTGCCAGATTGGCAGATTCTATCAATTTTTATTTACATTGATTTTCAGCTAAATATTATCATCGTCGAGCCTTTCATAATATTGGCGTCCTTGCTGTGTTAATTGCAACTATTGCCACATGAAGGTTTTCTATATCAATATTTATTTCAAATCCTTATTAACAAACAACGCGCCTCATCTTTACGACGTCAATTGTGGTCATTTTGATATAAGCAGAATATTATTATTAGTTGCCCGCACGTATTTTGATAATTTTTTTTTTTTTTTTTTGGATTATTAAGTAAAGTTGAACTAAGCCAATAAATTTGTGACTCATATGTCCGAAGTGCAATACTTTACTGAATTTAGATAATTTTTTTCATTTGAAAGAGGCATTTATTGGAAGAAATTGGTACAAAATGGTTTCATCAAAATATTTTCCAACATTTTTTAAAACTTTTTCACATCTTTCTGGCAACGCGGCGATACTGTGTCGAAAGAAAGACATCGGTTTGCAGCGATCCAATTATCGACCCATTTTCGCACTTCTTCCGAACAGATCGAATCAGAAAGCTTTATATCCGGTGAGTACGCTTAATACGATGGGGAGCTTCCGATCCGACCTGCAACACTGTATTCTTGAAAACACATGCAACGTGTGTCCGTTGCGTTATCTTGCAAGAGGATGACTTTGCGTTTGTTAGTCGCTATTGCTTCTCTTTTTTGCACTAATGCATCGTTCAATTTGTTCAAATGGCGTCGGTAAATGCACGCAATCATAATATCATTTGGTTTTAGCTGCGCGTAACACACTACACCTTGCTGATCGCACGAATGCACAGCGAAGCTTTATGGCGGTGAATATTCCGCTTCGGTGTCGATGGGGACACCGAACGGACCCTAGATCAACCCATAGCTTTTCACGCTTGGAATTGCCGCAATAGATCCACATTTCATCGCCAGTCACAATACGCCACAGAAAACTCTTCTCTTTTTGCCTGCCAAGCAACGACAGCAAGTGCAATAGCAATTTTGAGCATTCCATGATTAGCGTCTGCATATACTGAAAAGTTCTATAGTTTTTTCCATATTGCTACGCTTGGCAAACGATATGAAAAATTTAATTTACTTTTATCTTAAGGTAATGAATATAAAAGAAAACGAAAATGGTTTCTCTTTAACTTTTAACGTCTCTTGCTGATTGTTTGTTGTACGGACGCAGTGACGGTATGAGTTTTTGGGAGGGCTTAAAGCAGACCACCTATAGTGTTGCTTTCAAAGGAAATTATAATAAAAACTCATAAACCGCAACAAATTTAACTATTATTTTCTATGGTATGGTACGGTATCTCTTCCACATTTTTTTTTTTGTTTTCTTTTTTCGTATTTTATATATTTCATGTTTCATTTTCGTTATGCTAGCGCAGAATGCTTAGGTATCAACTAAAAGCTTTTTATGGTAAGATATAATTTACTAACGTATATTGATGGTATTTTTTAGCCCACAGATTTCTTCTTTCTTGTTTTATATGTATTACCATAAAACATTTATAAGCCTCTTGCTTAAGAGTGTCAATCCATAAATATGACTTAAGTGCCTTTACTGTAACTTTGCTGACTATAATATTATATAACTAAAGTTGCTTACATTAACCTTCACCTTTAATAGGTGAGAGCACTTTCCAAATGAATTTTAAGCACAAACATATTAGGCCTTGAACAAGTGACAGTAAGTGCAGGAATGACAGCTTTATAGAAGCTATTGGTGTCTCAAATTTTTTCGTAAATTTCTTTATAGGGCTTTACTATGATATTACGATTAAAATGATTTTATTCGCAAAAGGAGCTTCAAAAAGTTTTATTTCCCATATTTAAAATATTTAATTTATTTATTTTTTTGCTTATGTTCTTATAAAAAAAAAATGAACAGATGAAGAAATTCGTACTCGGCTAGGGCCACTACACTACAACACTAATTTTATCACAGGCTAACGTTTTTTTTGGTACATTTCTACGAGTCATTATTAGTATTCAGTCAGTATTAAAGAGTTTTACAAGTTTTAAGTGATAACTTAGGAAAGAGGAAAACGTCAGAAAAAGTCCAAAAAAGAAAATTTGATTATTTGTAACTTATGACCTACTAACGGTGGGCCTTGCCGACTTCTTATATTTCGAACATAAATAGTAAATAAGGAAATTTGGAAAATTGTAGCTTCCATTCGTGCATAATTTATGAGCAACGAGCAAAAACCCACAATTTTCTACTTAGAGAAACAGTGGTTCTTTCACTTGACGCTTTTCTCTGGGTGTGTTCGTCGATCGATTTTTGCCATTTTCAATATTGATCCACAAGCAAGCCTTCCAATGTTTCTGCTAAATTTGAACCCGATATCTTAATTTTTGGGATCAGAAGAATGCCAACAAAACATGGACATACAGACGGACAGATGTGGACATGGACATACAGACGGACAGATGTGGATCGAACGCTTTAGGTTTCAAGAATCTACATATTTTACAGGGTCTCTGAGCTTCCTTTGACGGTATACACCCACCCTTCAATGGTGGGTGTAACAAGCAAGAAAACCATTTTCGGCTGTTAATAAATATTTATTCTTAAAAACGCTAAAGAAAAAACAAAGAAATTTTAATCTTCTATAATATCCCGTGGGTGTGGCTGATTTTTACCAATTTTGTAGAGTGTTCGTGAAAATTGTTATTTTTACTTTGCGTATCTTACATGCGTTTACAAGTAATGAGCATAGAACACAAAAAACGGATCTTAGGTAATCTCACTCTTATTGACATTCTCCTGGTCGCAAAAATTAACATATATCGACTCCAAATTTGTTAGAAACTTTGGAAGCTTTTACACGCAGCTTGGTATTGAAGGTGGGCCAAATTGGCCGCAGCACAAATGATGCGCAAGCTAAACGCAACTCTGTTTTTCTACGCAAAAATTGGTGGTACTGTACTCATTACTCACAAGTAACAAAAGATAGAAAATTGAAATTTTTCACATTTATTTAACGGGAAAGCTGTACTGTGTATGTGCAGCAATGAAAAAATTTGCAATGCCCACTAATCGTTACAAGTGATTAAAATTTTATTTTTCCACTTTTTTAAGCTTTCAGGTTTAAACTATTTTGTACATCCGTCAAATGAAGATTTAGTGTCTGCCTAAAAATGCGTTAATTCTAAAATAAATGTTGTGGACATCACGAAATGGTGGATTAATTTTTTCTTGACAGTATCGACGGTATGGGTATCAGAAACAAGGACTTGGAGATTAGAAGGCGATAAAGTCTTAATTCTAAATTCGTTATGGTGGACGTCACCACACTGTGAATATATTTTTTCTCAAAAATACTTTCCATATAGGCATTAAAGTTGCTTGGAGAGTAGAATACAAAAAGCTAAGTGTGTTAATTATAAATTAATTATGGTAAGCGTTACGACTTGGTTTATTTATTTTTGCCTTAGCAATACCTTTTACTTCAGTAAACCTGTAATAACCTACTTTAATTATATCAATTGCTTAAGTTAGCATATAATAATTTATTATATAAGCTACTGACCACACTTCAGGTGGGTCAGAAGAAGTAAAAAAAAATTCAAATTAATAAGTAATAAGAATAATAAAGAGAATTTAAATTAAACAAGAAATCAAAAGAAACTTTAAATCTGTTTGTCACAACACTCATTCACTTCTTTATGACAATAAATAAAAGCAGGAAGTGCCCAAAATTTTAATGGTGCTGGATATATGACACTCAGCCCAGCCGAATGTAAATTTCTCACCTGTTTTTATAGGCCTCGAACCTTGTTTATTATGTAAAAGAAATTTTTTTGCTTGAAATTTCGAGCTTTTTCCGAACATATCCAAAGTTAGACAAATCCCTGCTAGTAAATTAAAGTCCAATGTCTTACCACTAATCCTTTAACGGGTTCCTGCTATCCCTGCTAATCCCTGCTAGTAAATTAAAGTCCAATGTCTTACCACTAATCCTTTAACGGGTCCCTTTAACGGAATTATGTTCACTTAAAAATGTTTCCAAGCAAGAATATGATGCACCAGATTAAGTGATTTTGCTTAGATTAAAATTTGAAGTAAATCATGAGCCGACGAGGCCTTTAAATTAAAATTGCCTCGCGAGAATCGCGATAAAATATTTTTTTTTTATTGCACAGAAACATATGCTTTACAGTTACTATTCTATTACAATTTCTTTCCTCCCAGAAAACCTCCAAAATGCGCTTTCGTTAGGCAGTTGCAATGGTATTAACTCTTAAGTGGCACCGAAATCTTAGAGACTTGTAGTGAGTAAGCAAAATTTTTCAGACTGTTACGATATCTGTCAATTAATTCCAGAAACGAGTAGTTACAGGTCAGACGTATTCAGAACAATGGAAGTTCCAAAGAAGCAACTTGCACGAAGCTTTGCAATGTCTGACGCAACAGACGGAAGTTGTTATCATCTCACTTAATTTCATTTTCACTCGTCGTATCTCAGCGCTATAATAATTCACCGGGCTATCACACTTTGGTGAGCTGAAAAATATTTATAAAAAGTGTATGCATTTTCTCGTTAATAATAATAGGCGCTTGCATGTATTTTGATCAGCGTCATCTTTTGGTGAAAATGATAAAGTAATGCGAACTATCAATGTACACAACGGTGAACTTCGATGGCTTTGATCTTTCGCCACATAAAATAATACTCCCCCAATTATTATTATTGGGTTATCTAGTCTAAGCCGCTAAGACGCTGTTCATGGACAAGCTGGAAATTGCATTTGCGAAGTGCATTACAATTTGTTGTTTGATTTGAAGAAATCTGCTGCCGAAGACCGTACAACGCTTTTACAAACTTATGGCGATATTTCTCCATCATACCCCAATTGTCGGTATTAGTTTCAAGGGTTTAAAAGTCTAAAAGATTTTGATCTCAATGACAAAGAATGGCTTGGAGACAATAAATTGCAAGACTTATTGGACCAAAGTCTCAAAAAACTTTCGAACGGCTTAGCAATTGATAAATCAACTGTTTCTAGACGTTTGCATGGGATGAGAAAGATTCAAAAGGAGGGAAAATGGCTGCGGTCCATGTCATGTCTGCGGAAAATGCCATTTTGAACCGTTTCAGCACCGCGATTTCAATGCTTGCCAGTCAAAAAACAAAAAGTTTTCTGTAGCGTATTGTAACTGGCGATGAAAATTGGGTCTACTACGACAATCGGCTTATCCAGGAAATGCATTCACATTGAGAATATTCATGGCCACAAAGGTTTGCTGTACTCATGGTGGGATCAGTAAAGGGTGAAAAGGTTTTATTGAGATCCTAAAACCGCGAAACGAGTGAAACTGCTACTGCAATTAAACAAATTGAGCAACGCATGCTTTGCATGACAACGCTCGGCCACACGTTGCAAGAGTTGTCGAAAATACGCTGTTGCAACTCAAATGGAACATCCTGCTGCATCCAGACATAATGCCTTTTGTTCAGATCAGTGCAGTAAGGCTTGGTTGGCACGCGGTTTCGAAATGTACAAGAAGTGCGAAAACGGATCGATAATCAAATCGCTACCACACTAATGAAGTTCTATCGACACTGTAACGCCTGTGTTGCCAGAAATATGGGAAACAGTTGCTTAGTATATATTGTACCAATTTTTCTCAATAAATGACTTTTTCAAGCGAAAAAATGATCAAAAAACAGAATCTTAAATTGTTCACAAAAATCACAAAAACTATTGAAAGCTTTTTTTTATTAATACGTAAAAGGGTATAAATAAGATGCACTCAAGTGTACAGCAGATAACTTGGATACGTGTGAACTTTCATATGTGGGCTTCAATAAAATCTTGAATTTTAAATAATAAAACATATAACGCCTAACTTATTGGCTTCGCGGCCGCACATACACCCTCACATGTCCTTTTCTATAAAATCCCACAAAACTTTATGTAAATATTTATTTAAAAGGATAAATTTCTCTATATTTACAAGCCAAAGGCATTCACCCTGAAAATGCAGTACAAAATAAATAAACGAATTTTCCGTAATGAAGAAGCAAAAAAAAAAGCTTAACAATCCATGGACAATGGAGTGCTGGATTCCTGAAGCATTTTCTCTGTGCTGCTGTTGTATCTACTATTAAGAATAATAGGACCGAAATAGTTATTAAGGTGTAGCACCTATGTTTTTTCATTCCCCCTTTTTTTCTATCAGTTGAAACCTTTAAGTCTTGCTGATGCAGAAATACGACAAAACTTATTGTAAAGCTAACAAAACAAGAGAAATCATCTGGAAAATAATTTAAGACTAAATGGTAATATTAGTGGGTCTTGTATTAATTCGAAGCAGTTATCTTCTACCTATGATGTGTTCAATCAGACCAGTAGTTCAATAAAATTGAGAATTTCAATATTAAATATTCTCGACTGAACTGAACCGAAAGTCGGTGCATTCAAACATATTAAGGTTGCTTTTTCTAGCTCTTACAAAAGCGCAACAGATAAGGCAGTTTCCCGATGTGAATTCTCGCAATGTAAACAAGTTTCCAGATTAAGCTTTCGCAAAACTTATTTGCCTTCCCTTGTAACCCTAGCAACAATGCATAGCAACTAAGAGCCAAACAAATATTTCATTTGCTTAATTTTTAACAAAACGGAAAGGAGTTCAGTTTCACTAAGAAAATGGTAAACTTTTTCTCAACTTTCTTTAATTTATAAAAATATGTTAAAAATATATTTAAAAAAATTTTAGATTCTCTCACGAGGTAAAAACGATTCGGCCTCTTCACGACACTTGCCTAATTCTAATGCTAGCAAATCTGCTCCGCCTTCCTTGGAGGAATTCATTATGAAACGTGATTACACCGGAGCGAAAGTCTTCTTGGAATTCACACTCGACTCTGAAGACCAGGATAAACAAATCGTCATTGAACAATGGTTGGCTTTCTGTTACTTTCACTTGGGTGACTATCAGCAAGCTTTGGATCAATATCAACATATACAGCAATTAGAACCAGGCCTTGACGATCTTATCCTTAATAAGGCAGTCTGCATGTTTTACTTGGGCATGTATGAAGACGCTCAAAATTTAATCGAACAAATACCCAACACAGCTTTGAAGCTACGTTTAATGTTTCATTTAGCTCACAAGTTCAATAATGAAGAGGAAGTAATGAACTTATTGGAGAAATTACAACTTCAAGTAGAGGATCAGCTGAGTGTAGCCTCAATGCATTACTTAAGAGCCCACTATCAAGAATCCGTAGATATTTACAAACGCTTACTGCTTGACAATAAGTAAGTAGGAAGTAGTGTAAAACTCACGTTTAGTAACAATTACCTGCACCCACAACGAGGTTAATATTGAATCCATTGTACGTTTCGAACACAGGCAAGTACTTATCGTAGTCATAGGTCTGTCCGCGTATGCCTGACTAGTTATGACAGACTTTATGTCTGCTTGTGTGACTATTTGTCCGTCATATGTCTCTTCGTCGTGTGGTTCTTGCCACCCACACTGTCAGTCTGTACGTCCGCAAATCTATCTACCTATCTACAAGCTAAACTATAGGTTGTGGTCCAAAGCGGCTCGTCAATCTATCTGCAATCAACAACCAAATGAAAACATTTGAATACAATTGTCTACAATTACCTGTAGCACGATGTCAAATTCTCAGTCAAGTCACGAATACACACACAAGGTAATGTTATCATAACTCATTAGTTAAAAATTGGAGAGCCATTGAAAACACTGCTTTAAACCGTTGATAACTTCTTACGTACGATATTTTTCAGGGACTATACCGCCATTAATGTTTATTTGGCATTGTGTTTTTATAAAATGGACTATTACGACATGGCCCAAGAAGTTTTAGACGTTTACCTAACTAAGTATGCAGACAGTACCATCGCTATTAACCTGAAGGCGTGCAATCGTTTTCGCTTATTTAGCGGCCGCGTTGCTGAGCAAGAAATTAAGAATATCTCGGACAATGGTACATTTGGTGCTGATTTGATACGTCATAACCTGGTAGTATTTCGTAATGGTGAAGGTGCTCTGCAAGTTTTTCCCACGCTACTGAATATTATACCAGAAGCCAGACTAAATTTGGCCATTTACTACCTAAAGAATGGTGAAGTTCAGGAAGCGCATTCCCTTTTGAAGGAAATGCAGCCCACGATACCTCATGAATATATATTGAAGGGAGTTGTACATGCATCTCTGGGTCAACAATTGAAATCGGTAAACCTTTCTTCTGAACATCTCTTCTGAATATTTTTCAACAAGGTCTACAAACGAATTTTCTAGCAAGAGCATATAAAAACAGCTCAACAAAATTTGCATTTAGTTGGCAGCTCGACGACTGAATGCGATACTATACCGGGACGTCAAGCTATGGCTTCAGCCTTCTTTTTATACGGGCAGTTCGAAGAAGTTCTGGTTTACATGAATTCGATACGTAGCTATTTCGTAAACGATGATATTTTCAATTATAATTTCGCTCAAGCGAAATGCGCTACGGGTTGTTATAAAGAAGCCGAAGAGTTGCTAACGCAAATAAATGACATTGAAATGAAAAATCAACATACATATTGCATGATCCTAGCGAAGTGTCACATACATTCCGGATGTCCAGAGCTAGTAAGCCAATGGGAAATATTTTGTGGTCAGTAAGTAATAATAACGATCTTGCAGGCTTGGAATATTTTTATAACACGTGACTCAAGTTCAGAAGCATTTTTATTATTACAAATGATAGCGAATGAATGTTACAAATGTGGAGAATTCTGGGTAGCCGCTAAAGCCTTCGATATGCTAGAGAAGTACATCTAATCTACAAAATAAAATGTAATCTATATTTTTCTCCTTTGTTTAGATTGGACCCTAGTCCTGAGAATTGGGAAGGTAAACGTGGTGCTTGTGCTGGTGTTTTATATGGCTTAGTAACCAAATCTGAAAAGAGTCGCCCTCACAACGGCATTGCCGATGTAATAGGCCTTTTAAGAGATTCCTCTAATCCTCAGGCTGAATCAATGATTAAAGTTATACGCAAGAACGCCAATTTACTGAAATGAAGTAAGTCACCCAATCATCTAAAACCTTAAATGAAACAATGAAACATGAAATCAGTTAATTATCACTGACACTTGCAATAACAAGTAGGCCCTCCGCTTAATTTTATTCCTTTGCTTTGTTTATCAATTAAAAATGAAATAAAAAAAATAAAAAAATTGAAATTGAAATCGAGTTTGTGTTTAAACATTTAAAGTTTTCTAAACTATCGGAAGTGCCTGTCGAGTATGTCGTTTACACGATAGATCTTTCAACTGTCAGCAACAACTTTAATCTTTTCGAGGAAACTATTCTTGAATTATTTTGTTAACAAAAACGCATTATGCTCGCAACATTTTTTGAATTCGTCACTACAAAATTTGGTACTTGAGTAGCGAAACTATGACTTTATTATGATTTTATTATATTGATGACGATTATATGATTTATGGTGATGCTGAAGCACACCCAAGCTTACCAGCTAGATAAGTATCATGTGGGCATAGATCAAAAGCTTTCTGATAAGCCTCGATTGCCAGATCTTGCTCTGAAAGAATACAAATTTTTTTTGCTTTTTATTAATTAAGAATTCATTTCAAATATTCAAAATCTACGCTTCACCTAAGGGTCTTTGTCTACAACGAAGGACGTGGAATTCAGTTAAAATCTAAAAGTCATTGAAAAGAGAAGAAAAAAATCATAAAATTATTAGCAAAACTATTCAAAATTGCTGTGGGTGAGTAAAGGAAAACATTAAAAATTATTAAGTTTTCCTATACGCACTTGATGGAAATTTTAAATTTATTATTTTGAAATTCAAAAGAAAGAAGGGGTCAGAGCTATTTCTACATTGCTATATATAACTGTTTATCGTTTAGTTTGTAAAGGATGTCTGAATATATCTTCGTGTTCCTCTAACGTCATCTGTGCATTTCTAAATTGTTTTAATTTTAAATAGAGTTCAGTTATACTGATCTTCAGCCCTTTATGGTTTTCAGTGTTGATAGAAAGCCATTGCTTTATTCATACCGCAAAGATAAGTGGTGGACGTTTTATTCATACCGCAAAAAGTTCAAATTTATTGCGTCATGAAGTCATATTATGACATGAGGTCAACCCACGAGTCATAAAGGAAATTATTGTTTCACGAAACGAGGGTATCTAGAGTTGCTTGTAGCGATAAAAAATATTTCAAAGAAATTATATATAATTCCGATCCGTCTTGATACTTTATAAATAGTCGTTTCCTTAGAAATCTTCTTAAATTTATTTGATATCAACTTCATGCACTTACTGCATATATTTCGCAAATTTTTAAAAATTCTTTTTTGCTTTTTCTTTGCATTAAAATGATATGAAGATTGTTGTTCTCACAATTTGACCAACGAAAGGGCCTTTTGCAGATTTTCCCCATATCTTCTGTCTAGTCTAGTTTAACCTCAGACGCCACTCATAATTATTATCATAATTATTATGATTGTCATTATTATTGTTAGAATTATTATTGCTACTATTATTATTATTATTATTAACTTAGTCAGAGAAATAAATTCTAAAACCAAAGTCTTAAAACCCTTATGTATTTAAGTTTATCGTCTTATAATAATTTTTATTATCATGATAAAGCGATAATAAAATATTTGTTTGCAAAGCAAAGTCTTTAACATTTTCTTTTATTTGTTCAACTAGACGTTTAAGAAAATCGTAGACATCTTTTTAATCTTTGCATTTGCTTTTGCAAGTAGGTATGCCTTCCAAGTGAAACAACCGAGCCGAACTTCAGCCTCTTTTTTTTAAATGGTTCCAGCAAAATGCATATGATTATCTTGTAGCTATATATACACGATGCTTGCGCAACGACTAGCTGGAAAAAATTATCAATTTTACATATATTGTGTTACCAGCATGCGGAGCCGAGACCGCAAAGGCTCACAACAACACGATGGTCGCGGGCTCAAGTCTCGAGTGCGTTAGAACTTTTAATAGAGGCGAGCATTTAATCTAAACTATCCGGCAATCTTTTCAATCCGTACTTTATCAGATTATTTGCAAAATGCATGGAAAAAACATAATTTGTATCATATATTGTATCATATGTATAATTGTACTCTTCTAATGCAAATGCCATGACTTTGCAGTCGGGTTAGCTAAATTGTCTCTTTCATCCCCGTTGCACGTTAATAATTATTTCAATTCTGTTCTGATATAAAACTTTTCATTAATCGTCATATGTACGAAGAAACACAATTATTGTGGAACAACAATTGATCTTGGCATAGATCAATGAATCATAATAACGGCAAACTTCAAGGACATCATATTTACTAATTAATTAGATTACGTTTAGGGCGCACCAAAATCATTCATCAACATTGTGAAAAAATGTGACAAAAATATACCTTCGCTGCGATATAAATGATAATTCTCTTCTTCACCTATTCGATCCTTGGATTCACGCTTGCATAATTTGCGAACTCGAATCTTCCATCATTCAAAACCTTCAGAATTCTCTTTATTACAAGAAACTATACTCCATCTCTAAAATGCTAAACTTTCTAAGACAATCCTTGACCAAGACCTTGAAACCATATTTAAATTTTTTTAAATTTTTTAAAA
>KK503117.1:6224-16971 GCA_000688735.1 Glossina austeni | reverse complement strand
TATATATATATATATATATATATATATATATATACATACATTGGTTGGATTATATGCACATCCGGTTTCCGTTTATAACTCCGGTATTGATTTCAATCATAATTGCATTTCTCCCTAATTGCTTCGACGAAACCTGACTTGAATTGCTAATGATCTCGGGGGTGTAGTTATTATATCATTACACTATGTACACATAACCTCAATTTGTTACATATATATAGATTAACACACAGGCACATACCCACCCGACACTGCTGAGAGACCAAGAAGCGAACGTGAGAAAGATGTGATATTAATTCATTTGTGTGAACACAGAGAACACAGGCACGGGGTCACAGGTGTTTTATGTGTATGTGGTAATTATTTGTATGATTGGATGCAATGATAAATTGGTAAGAAAATAACATCAGGATAATGACCAATACATTTGCAAGTTTATGTACACACAAAGGAACTGAATTATAAGCTTAAGATTTAAGCATTGCAACTAAGTCGAGTGCAAAATAATAATTATCTGCATTTTATTTAAAGTTTTCACCTAAGCGAATAGTACAGAAAAAAAAACGGACAAAAGCTAATCATATGCGTATTTCAATAATTTAAACAATAATTGAAATTAGCATTGGAGGAGTTGTATATTAAAGAGCCTTATATTTAACTTATCTAAAAGTAAAAATTACTTTTGGAAAATACAAAGCATTGCTTGCTGTAAGGGTCAAAGCAGCATATGTGTTGCATATGTTTTGCAGCGGCGTTACATTTAGTAAGCCAAACTAAATACACTACATTAATATTGCAACGAGCTTTTAGCAACAAGTCGCACGATGATAATAGATGCTTGCATGTATTTTGACCACTTTTTCACCTAAAAGGCATTTATCGGAAACAATTATTATCATGCATATTACATCAAAATATTTTCCACTATGTTCTGCAAATTTTTCTTACCTTTCTGGCAACACAGCGATACCGTTCCAAAGGACGATAATCGTTTGGTAGCGATCCTATCAACGACTCATTTTCGCACTTCTTCAGGATTTCGAAACCGCATGCCAGCCAAGCTGTGCTGTCTCGATCTGAATAAACGATGATCAGAAGGCGCTATGAGTGTGCTCTGGTGAGTATGCTGGTTGCGGCAGAATATCCCATTCGAGCCGCAATAGCGTACCCTTGAGAACTCTTGCATCGTGTGGCCGAGCGTTACTATGTAATAGGATGACCTTGTATCTGTCTGCTTGACTTTTTTGCAACAGTACATCGTTCGATTTGTTCAATTGACTTCGGTAAACATCTGCAGTAATACGCCCATTCGGTTGTAGGACACTACACCTTACGGATCCCTGCCTATGCAGACTATGCAAAACTTTACGGCCATGAATATTCCGCTTCGGCAGTCCGCCTGAGTCGTCGAGTAGGTAAGGACCGCAACTAGCAAGTCAAAGCTCACGGGCTCAATTCTCAAATACGGTAGAGTTTTCTGTGATCGTTGGTATAGTGAGGACTCAGTCGGTAAAGGCATAACGCTTATCGGTTTGGCACACGCCCACTAGGCCGTGGAAGGGATCGTTGTATTTAAGAAAACAAAAATTCACTGCCGATTTCTATGTGGATGACTCCCACGGACTAACCCATGACTTTTTACGCTTCGGATTGTCGCAATAGAACAAGTTTTCATCGCCGCCCACAATATGCCGCAGAAAACTCATTTCTCATTTTGCATTTGCAGTCAATTTCCTCTCCTCTCCTTTGGGATCTTTCTCATTGCATGTAAAAGTCTACAAATTGTCCATTCATCAACTGCTAAGGTGTTTGAAAGTTCTTTGGGAGGTTGATCTAGCTTTTCATTCAATAAGTTGAAGATAAATTTCATACATGCACGTCCTTCGCATACGACATTTACACAATGTAAAATTCAATTCATACTTTATCCACTAAACATTAAGCAGCTTTTCCCACCTACGAATCAATTGAAGTTTAAAACTATTAGCAGTGTTTTGCTAACTTGGCTTTAGTCAGTAATCAATTTTCCGTTGATTTGTTTATTCTTAATAATAATGTCGTACGTACCCAAAAAGCCTTAACGCAAAATTAATTATCGTTTTAGTTGCGGATAGTTATTGTTACTGTATTAGTAAACAAGGTATATTAATTTTTAACACTTAAGCCTTGATGTTTTCTTCGTGTTTTACTACCTGCTGAACGTTTTGCAAATGTGCAGAGTTAATAAGCAGAAAATCAGCTTAACGATTTACTATAGAACACGTTACATGTATCTATACAAATATACATATATATACAAATATATATATACATATATATACAAATATATATATACATATATATACAAATATATATATANACATATATATACAAATATATATATACATATATATACAAATATATACATATACATATATATACAAATATATATATACATATATATACAAATATATATATACATATATATACAAATATACACACATATATTTGTATATAAAACTCAACTTAACTGAAGTATATGTAAAGAGATTCATTTATTCCCTTTATAGTTCATAGAGAGACTAACCAGACAAACTGGAAAATCTCACTAATTTATGGTTTACTTGGTGTTAAATAAATATCGCTTTCATATGAAATAATTAAAATATTCATTCTTCTCATAATACTGTACTGGTAAATAAGTATGTATTTAGATATTATAGACGACAATTTTAACTGACATACCCGCCGTTAAATTGTAGAGAAAAAAAGCAAAAAATTAACGCTCAAAATCAACAAGAATTTGCTTATAATCATTACGAATATTTATTATTGTACATATCGTATTAATGCTAAGGGTGTTGGTAATCGGCTTTCCGTTGAACAGTTGAATGCGAAATCGTTTAAATGAAATAAAATGCTATGGGTTTGGCTGATATCACAAATGTTTTCTGGGACCTTAAAAACGGATTTTAATGATGCTCATAATCTACTTAAATAAAACTCTCAACTAACAACAACAACAACAACAACAACAACAACAACAACGTAATCATCTCTCTCAAAGGACATTTTCCTACTACTGTCAATGTCTGCCTGTCTGCCTTTCACTCTGCGTAATGATCCCCAATCGGGCTTTTATACAACTATTTTCATCTTTTTCTCCTTTTTCCCTTCAAACTCTATTGACAAAATTAACAAAATGGATTGAGCTTAAACGTTGTGCATTGTTTTTCTCTTTGCCTACATCTAATAAACTTTAAAAAAAAAAAAAGAAAAAAGAAGAAGAAAGTTAGCTGCAGTTTTAACGTTTCTATGCTGTGGTACATAAACGTTGTGTTTATAGGCGCTTGTGAACGCTTGTTTTGCACAACGCTCTCGTCAATATAGATTTCGCTTAAAACTATGCTAAAATCGTTTTCAATAAACGAAAGCAACGCAAACCATGCCATTAAAATGTACAAAATTGTGCTAATAAACACGATACGAAAGGTTAAGTAATAAGTTCATGGTAACAGTGATTAATTTTAAAGGTCTTTACTATGCTCTTCTTTTATTTAATGATTTGTACACAAAGCTAAAGCAATTTAGAAAACTTTTCTAATTCCTTTTTATTTTTTTTTTTGCTGTTTATTTAAACAACTTTTAAATAATTCTTCAATAAGATCCCTAAGCCTTTGCGTGCACGAGAGAAAGGTTTTGAAAATCTTACAAGGGCAGGCAAGTTTTCTTAGGTTAGTCGTTTTATGAAGAACTTGACATGTTCTTGATAAATTGCATAAATTAACATTTGAACTTTTCCATGTCATCGTTATCGTTATCTATTCACATAAACTCACGTACATTCACGGGTAAATATATATTTTATATGTACATCGTGGAAAATTGTTTGCAAACTTTAACATGCCTTTGACATTCACGTTCATTTGTTGATAATGACTAATACATACACGCTTGTATACTTGTATATTTTTGCAATGGTGTTGATAATGATAATAACGATGAAAGTGTATTGCGTCGCCTTACTTCCGTACTTCTGAGATATGTATTCTAATTTTAATTAGTCGCTTTAAACGATGTTTTAGGTGACGATGTAATAATATTGTTAATGCACATACACACGAATAGACTTTGATGTGAGTCTATGAACGATTGTTTGTTTCTACGTCAATGTGTGAGTAAGTAAATATTATTACGCTTCATTAAGAAGAAGATTTATTATTAGTTTCAGAATGAGTTCTTCAATAACCAACCACACTACCACTTTCCAAAAAATTGGGGGAGTTTTTACTTTAAAGTGTGCTTCTTTCCAACATATCGTTAAATTGTTGTCATTGATATCTGATCATGTCAATATGATATAATCCAGTTGTGTGATTTTATTAACTTAGAACAGTCACATCAAAATTGTTTTTTTTTTTTCGAAGTATAAAAGGAAAATAAATAGTGATAATAAATAAAAATGAATATACCGCCTTATGATTACACGTAAACGTACTCCACAGGGGTACAATAGTTTATTTCCGCTCCAAGGAAAAGGTTTAAGTTAATATTTGAAAATACTAAAGTATGCTCAAGGGTTTTTAATTATATACGAAAATAATGTGCATTTTGTAAGAGAATGTGAAATTTATTGTATATTTCTTTTTAGGAATGGACAGCAAGACAGCAAAAAACAAATCATTTGTTTGCATTTGGCCGAATGAGTGATTTCTTAGCATAAGGAAATTCTTTAATAAATTATCAGAATTATATTGCGCTCTTAAAAGGTTAAATATTAAAGATTGAAAGTTTTTTTTGTTTGTCTCTATTAGCTTTTCTCCCATGAGAGTTATTTATTTAAAGCAATATTTATAAATTTATTGCATAGAACGATAACACCTTTCGCACCTTAGCATATCGTATAAAATTAAATTTAAGCGGAAATGTCAGCGATGAACTATTATGTCCAGACAAACCTGGGCAATCGTGATAATAAAATCACATTACATCGACTCTCAGATAAGTCAAACCGCTTCCGCCTGTCGATGTCTTAGATGATTTACTTGAACAGTTAACGTTCCCGTCACATCAGTCGAGATAACAACAAAAACTTCCAAACATATTTTATGCATGATCCTACATCTGTAGAGTAACCATAAAAAAATATAAAAACTCGGCCACGCCCACTTAGGCGTTGACGGAATTAAATGGACTTGTATCGATTTAAACATGTCCGTCTATTTGTAATGTCTATGGGAAACCGTCTCCTTGCATACTTTAAATTGTTGGGTGGATGCGGCTAATTTTTTCTATATTTCTAAAATAAAACGGGAAATTTATATCATTTACTTCTATTATATTTTAGAAGTAACGTGCAAAAAATACGAAAAACAAAGGCTTTCTCAGGTTATGTTGCATTGCAGGCGGGCCCTTTTTTTTGTGTATTCGAAGGTGAAGCATTCATTTTTGCGAACGGGCTACTCTTTACCACAAATACTAGACAGATTGACGGACAGACAACTGGCCAGGCAAAACAGACGGTCATGCTTAGGTTCACTACACATTTGACGTTGGTCAAGAATATATATATACTTTACGGGGGTTTTGAACCACCCTTTGGTGCGTTAGAAAAGTTTTGATAAACAAATGAAAATTTGATGCATGTTGGGTAGGCGTGGGTTATTTTTTGTCCATTTTCGTGCAGCCAATGTTGAATAGATGTTCAGATTTTTGTGAGGTTTTTTTGGGGTTACTACTGCGAGCAAAATATAATGAGACTGAATTTTTTTAAAACACCCGCATTATGACTTTATTGTCGGACATTGGTATGGCCGTTATGAGCAGCTCACATAAATTTCGAGTGTCCCGTTGTCTGATAACAAGGTTTTTTTTTGGTTAAACAATATTGTTGCCAGCGATTTTGGGATGGAAAAATCTGTTGAATTTGCATCAAATTTTGTCAAGAAAATAAAATAAAATGAATTGTAAATGTTACGAGAGGAGTTCGGTGGTGAGTGTTTACGAAAATCGCAAATTTGGTACAAATTATTCATTGAATGAGGGCCGAGGGTCGAGCCTCGTCCAGAGAGTCCATCACCCTCAACCACTGATGAAAAGATCAACAAAAAGCTTGTACTTGTGAACAGTCGATTGTCTCAAAGAGGCCTTGTTGTTGGATATTGTTGGTATATCAAAAGGATCGATAACAACATTATTGCAGGATCATTTGGGCTTGTCTCGTGTGCCTTTGTGCTTGTTATTTATATATATATAAATATATATATGATCAGCATATAGATATATTACAATAGAACAAATATCTTATATTAACCTTTATTGAATTGTTTAAAAATTAAAATTAAAAGACGAAATTATTAGATTATATCCTAATTATTTAAATATTTATATATATATATATATTATTTATATATTTATACTTTATGTAGATTAAAATTAATGAAATGAAGGCTACTGACTCATTTTCCTTCAAGGTTTCAAAAACTGGTTTGGACAAGCGTAGGCAATTTTGTATGGATACTATAGCGTTGCCCATAGAATATTATTTCAAATTTTTATAGATTTAAGTGTGTTGCGCTTGTGAGTAATGAGCAAATAACCAATTCTTGATTTCTTTTGGAAAACGGAGGTGTTTTCAATTCACTTGGTACTACAGGCGTGTCCGTCGGCCGATTTGGCCCATTTTTAACCTGCGTGCAAGAATTTCCAACATCTCAGTCAAATTGTTTACGACAGACATTGCACAAGCGGACGGGCGGACGGGCAGACGGGCGGACATCCCTGAAACGATTCAGAATTTGATGCGGATCAAAAATAAATATACTTTGGGGTTCTTTGAAGCTACCTTCCTTCTGAGTTGTAAAGGTTTTGTCAAACTGAATAGAACCGTCATCTTTCGGTCATGGAAATAATAAGCGATCCCATACAAACATTACATATTTGACAGATTTTCAAAAATTATTCAAAGAGAATTGATTAGTTTATTAATGGATTGAAGCTTAGTTATGGGAAAAGAAACTTGCTTGAAGGACGGATAGAAACATTAAAATTTCCTCTATTTAATAAAACCGGCTAGTCAATGACAACAAGAAAGAAATGTCCACATTTTGTCAGCAAAGGCAATGCTATAAGTAACCATAGTTTCTGTAAGATAGAGACCGGGCATGTCGGTTCCTACCTAAATCGATCAGTAGAAGAAGCGAACAATGCTTCTGAAAAAAATCGACTATTTTATCATACTAACGATAAGAAGCTGACCATATAGCCATCAGATCGTCTTACCTTTTCGTAATTTATGGATCGAATTTTCTAAACTATTGAATAGCAAAGCAAAGCTTAAGGCTGATCTAGATTTTTTTTTTTTTTTGGAGGTTTTTAATATGTAAACTAAGACGAACTTTACACTTTAGAATAAAGCCTAAAACAAGAATCAAGTTAATATTATCAGATCAGCATTCAGTTATGAATGAATTTTCTTTTGAAAACAAAAGTTTTTTTATTTACATTTATATAAAATAATAATTTAATGAATGAAGATTTTCATTTTTTGAAAAATTCGGACTGCATGGGCTGTGATTAAATCTTCTAAGATGCATTAAAGAAAAGAAGCACGAGTAGTGTTATGCAAGTAATTATCCTTGCAAATGTTCAAGAAAAAATGCACAATAAATACAAGCAAACAGTACGATTAAGTGGTGTAGTGGCAAGCTGATGCCCGGTTTCGTGTTCCTATGTCACTCAACTTTATTTATCATTTATTTCGACCTTTCTTTCCTTTTTTTCTTAGTTTGTGGGCAAATTTATCCTCCCGCCGATAAATGAAAACCCGTTGCCAAATGTTAATTTGATACAAACATTCGGATAAAAGCGAATATTTTCATAATTTGCTAACATTTTCTTTATATTAATTTTTACTTCTTATTTTTGTTTTTAAATTTTTTTGTTTTAAATAATTTAAATTATTTAAACAATTCCAAGAATATTGAAGAGTAAAAAGGAATGGGATGGAATGAAAGGTGGTTCCATCTTGTAATACCAGAGGGATATAATAAAATTGTATCGTGCGGGCATGCATGTCGTCCCACCAAGAAAAGCAGCGATTTGTGGTGATTTTAGTAAAGCATTAGCCTATGAGTGGCTTAAGCTTTTTATATATATATATATATCCAGTATTATAATCTGTACAACTTTACGCACGCACTTACAGCGTACACTTTTGCACACAATTTAATAGTAATAATAATAATAATAATAATAATCATCATCAGCAACGTCAACGTCAACGTTTATGGTCGTTATTTATACTTCAGGGACATATAATAATAAATACACTATAACTATAGTTTGTATATATGCTGCAAACTAACAGTTTTTCTATATTCTCTCTTCTCACTTTTTTCACTTCAAGCACATTTCGTGTAGTGTATGTATTTGTACTTTAAAATATCCCCTGAGTAAACAGATTTATTGAAATATTTAATAATTCTCTGAGATTACATCGTATTCAATGTATGTCTGTATGTAGTTGCTTTTCTACTTTATTCCTTTTAAACGTAGCGTGTGTGTGTGTGTGTGTGTATGTACATTTTTATTTATATATATATATATATATACATCCGTTTTTTATTGCATCTAATCATTGTGCTACATCTCTTCACATCTACATCTAAACACATACATATAACAGTTAACTTCGTTCGAGTACACTGGCGTTGTCCTATATGGACATATATGTCATATGAAAAAAAAAATCACAACAAATAGCTGAAGTACCACAGTTTTGGCATTTCAAATTATTTTATACTTTGAGTTAAATTGCACATGTAACAGAAAATTTCTCTTGTTTTGTGATCAGAAAAAAGCATACACATCCATACAAACGTATTTACATACTTAAATTTATTATATAGTTAACCATATACATATATATAAGAATATCTGCAAAATAACAACAGACTATAATTACGAACAACATCGTAATGACGTAGAAAAAACAAGCCTAAGAGCAGTTGTTTTTTCCCTGCTTTTCCATCTGTTTCAATACACAATAATGGATAATTTTTGATATAATGGTTTCAATTCATATACACGCTCACACAAGCACACACAAGCGTACACACAATAGGGGCAACAAATTTTTGTATACGTATGTGCAAGTGTGTTGTTCTAGTATCTGTGTAAAATGCATTGTTTAAAATGTAGTTTTTGGTTTTGCGGTCTGTCAAGTATAATATTTCCAGAGATATTTGAATGAAATGCACACCAAAAAGTGTGTTTACATATATATGCGGTAAAAAAGGGAAAAACAAAAAAAAAATATTATATAAAAATCGTACTGGCAAATATTTTAATAGGGTTAAAATAAAACTCAGATGCCCTTCTTTCAAAATAGGATGTGGAATAACGGAAGTGCTATAACCAAAGTAATTATATCGCCTGATATCCCGAGTTTAGGCACAGTCGAGGTCGTTATCGAAGAAGAGATTTGTTTCCTTAATCATTACCATGTTGCACTCTGCGATATTCATTCAATTACATTCATTACCGGTTATAAGATGATGTGTCTATGAAATCAAAAACTTTTCCGTTAAGAACAGATGCGCTAGGATCGCGTTAAAACTAATGTTACGATGCATCTCAGTTCGATAATTAAAGCAAATCTTTCGCTAACGAACAAGAATATTTCAAAACTATTTATTGCCTTCGGGTTACAAGTTTTTGGCAATGAATGCAAGGATGGAAAAGGAACCTTAACTTCCACAACTAAACGGCCGATAGGAAGAAGGGACATATGATCAAAGGATCAGCGCAGCAAAGAATTGACAAAATGATGAAGATGGATAAATGTTGGGTCGACAAACGAAAGGAGACCATCCAAAAAGGAAAAATGATTCACCTTAAGCGATAGAAGATAGCATTCTTCAAGCCATAAGCCTTCATATATTCACACATGTATATCTATAAGTAGTTTTGCTTATACAAAAACAAATGGCACATATATACACCTACCGACCGTTTGTTTTTGAATGCAGGCCGTAAATATTATGTTACCACTATTTAAATATTAAAGCCAAATATCTTGAATTCTGGCCTACTTTTCTGTGTGTCTAAAAATAGAAGCTTTACCGCTGTATCGCTGATGGTGCTGATAACAATAATGTTGACGATAATAATGATCGTCAACATCAACAACACTAATAACAATGACATCCTGACCGTTGTACAAATTCGTATATGTGTCTGTGTATTTATTATATAGTTTGTAGTTATTATTACTGCTAAAAGCCTTTTTTTTTTTATTTCGTTGCACCATGCATGTGGATTACTGCCGTTGTTATACGTACAAATAAATATGGATAGGTAGACATATTCTCACTTCCACTTCCAGTCATCTCTATTTATTGCATACACATAGTGCATATAGTCGCACACACATTCACACATATATATATATGTATATATATAAATATACATAATTTCACTTAATGTTTGTGTGTATATATATTTACATATTGTATATATAGCGTATGTGTGTGTATTTTATTTATTAAAATATGTATGTGCACGTCAGCTTTTGTTACAAAAATTTTCATTTTATTGTTGAATTTAATTGAAACATTTTACTGTTTGCACACAGTACAGAGAAAAGAACATCATTTAGGACCAAAACACATGAAAACAAAGGAACAACCATTGCAACAATTGCATTTCATTGGGTAGCTGATGACATTTTTTTTTTACACATATATAAAAAAAAAAAAATTTTTTT
>KK503116.1:43175-53415 GCA_000688735.1 Glossina austeni | reverse complement strand
CATGTCAGCTATTTACACAGGACATACCCTGTTTAGACGAAAGGAATGCAAATGGACTAGCGAATGAGTTGGTTATTCTGAAAATCTAAAAAAAACTCTCGGGCTTCACAATCATCATCCAATAAGTGCTTAAGTGTGTTAAAGAACTGAAACTAATGTTGTAGTCAAAAAAGTCACTTGAGTTGACAGGTACTTTCCTCAATAGGATGATCCTTTGACTTCAATTTATGTAAAAAATTTTCGGATTTTTTTTTTTTGGCTCCAGGAGATTGCTTATGAAGTTTTCAATCTACTTAAGCCTTTCTTTTTTATCGAAATTTTGTTGAAATATGTCCACCGCCTTTAAAATATTTTTCCAGCCGATTGAATTTCAAAATTCCTTATTAGACTAAGAAAAAAAGCTGAGATAAGAAAATGCTTCTTCAATTTTGTAGCTTTAAAATAAACTGAATATTTAATCGTAATCTTATCAAGCGTTGACCTTGAATCATATTTGAACTTTTCAACTTAAGTTTCTTGACTAATTGCATTTGCAAAAAATTTCTTTTACATTAAATTAACAATTAAAATTAAAAAAGAAATGTTTATGATTTTAGAGTTAGTCAAGATATCAAAATGAATCTCTTTTGCAAAATGTGTGTAATTACATCACGATCAGAAATGAATCCCATATCTTCGACAGGATGGATCCAATTGAGGATAAAATTTATTCGTCCCACTTTACTGACCCGCCTAAGCTAACAAATAAAAAACCGGCGAACCGGTGTTTTGATTCGTATAATCGGTTTTTGAGCCGGATATCCGGATTCGAGAATAATTTCTTTTCACTCGATTACTTCGAAGTACTAAAGCAACAAGCATCTAATTCACTTAACAATTCTTGCAAGTTTCATTCGGTAAGCAGATCTTTTGAAACAATACAACAAATATATTAATCTCGTATTTTTTCTTCACCGAAACATGAAATCTTTCTCTTGTAAAGATATTTAAGAAATTTGACTAATATTTTTTTAACGTTACAAAATGCTTTATGTTTTTCGTAAACGGTTTTTCTTATCCGGGTAATGAATTTTTGATATGAAAAATCAGGTTTTTCTACTAAATTTTTCACTTAAATTATTAATATATGCGTTAAATTATGCAATCATTATTTCAATATTATGTTCAATCGAAATTTGTTGAAAAAAACATCTGCAGTAGCTACTGCTTGGGCTTATTAGCCTCAAGCTAAGATTTGTATAATTCATCTCTTCCACTCTACGCAGTTGTATCATTTTTCATGATTTTTATCTTTTCTTAAATATTATAAAGCAATCCATTATACGCATTAAAAGAAGCGTCGCTTTCGGAGGCGTGTTTCAATTTGATGAGGATTCTTTTCAACGTTCATTTAGTTAACCATAGTTGATTTCTTACTATAAATAACTACAAAACCTGTTGTTTTTTTTTTCCTTTTTTTTTTTTTTTAACATTTTATCTATCTTTAATATTTTTATAAATATTTTCATGATAAACTGAACACAGTTTCTTGCTATTGGGATACAAAATCTTCATACAGATACACGTAAACATATAACTGATAAGTTATTCCTTTGCTTGCTTTGGCAAATTTTTATACGGAAATTTTTGTGTTGTAAATGAATTTTTTGTGGGGAGTCCCCTGCAGATATACAATTTTGTAAGGTATCAAATTAATAAAAATAACTTAATATTAAAACCAGTAAAAGCGCTATGGTGGGACATGGCCAACTTCTTCGCTTAGTACAGTTATCTATATAAAGACTTTTCGAAATAAAGCCTTATATCGAAGACATGGTTCGATCCGAGCCATTTTTAATATCCGTCGCCCTTGGCCTAAAATAATAGTGCGTAGTGTGCAATTTCATCAAAATATCGCAAAAATTGTTAACTATAGGTTGAACAGAAGACAACAAGACGGACGGTCGGACATAAGGAAAGTCAAATTAAGATCGATTCATTGAAGTGACTCTGAACTGACTTTCTGATTCTCACCAACTCGGTATAATAAAACGTGCGTCTATCTCAACACTTTCTGGGCATTGCAGACGTCCATACCAGTTGTGTTCCAACCGGTATAGGGTATAATAAGAAGAACAATTATTTTATTCTCTAAAATCGTTCTGGAAACCTTGCGAAATGTTCGTAACAAAAGAAAACGACGTTTATTTGTATGTTTTCCAATGAAACTTTCGCAGATTAAATGCCAAAATTTTCGCCATTTATTCTGTTATAGATAAGATCGGAATAAATGTTATAGAGTTTGGCGACAAAATAGCTTTCCATCTAGCAAGTAGCTTCTTTTTTCATTTCGATCGAAAACGTAAATTACGAATATGGTAGTTTCGCACCTTTTCGTATAAAACGATTTCGCAGATTAAATGCCAAAATATTCGCCATTTATTCTGTTATAGATAAGATCGAAATAAATGTTATAGAATTTGGCAATAAATTAAATTTTTTATCAATAAGAACGAAAACGTGCGTTTCGAATGTTGTAGCTTTCGCACCTTTTCGTTTATAACGATTTCGCAGATTAAATGCCAAAATATTCGCCATTTATTCTGTTATAGATAAGATCGGAATAAATGTTATAGAGTTTGGCGACAAATTAGCTTTTCATCGAGCAAGTAGCTTCCTCTTTCATTTCGATCGAAAACATAAATTACGAATATGGTAGCTTTCGCACGTTTTCGTTTATAACGATTTCGCAGATTAAGTGCCAACATACTTGCCATTTATTCTGTTATAGATAAGATCAGAATAAATGTTATAGAGTTTGGCGACAAATTAAGTCTGCTACCAATGATAGGTAATAAGAATTGCCGTGACGCGAAAACGTATGTCTCGAATGAGGTAGCTTTCGTTCATTTTCGTTTATGACGATTTTACAGAGTGCCAACATACTTGCCATTTATTCTGTTAAGATAACATCAGAATAAATGTTATAGAGTTTGGTAATAAATTAAATTTTTTATCAATAAGAACGAAAACGTTTGTTTCGAATGTAGTAGCTTTCGCACCTTTTCGTTTATAACGATTTCGCAGATTAATGCCAAAATATTCGCCATTTATTCTATTAAGATAAGATAGGAATAAATGTTATAGAATTGGGCAATAAATTAAATTTTCTATCGATAATAGGCAATAAGAATTGCCATGACTCGAAAACGTATGTTTCGAATGTGGTAGCTTTCGCACCTTTTCGTTTATGACGATTTCGCAGATTAAGTGCCAACATTATTCTATTAAGATAAGATCAGAATAAATGTTATAGAGTTTGGTAATAAATTAAATTTTTTATCAATAAGAACGAAAACGTGTGTTTCGAATGTAGTAGTTTTCGCACCTTTTCGTTTATAACGATTTCGCAGATTAAGTGCCAACATACTTGCCATTTGTTCTGTTATAGATAAGATCAGAATAAATGTTATAGAATTTGGCGACAAATTAAGTCTGCCATCAATGATAGACAATAAAAACTACCATGGCTCGAAAAACCTATGTTCCAGATGTGATGACTTTTGCACGTTTTCGTGCGGAATGATTTCGCATATATATATTTCAAAGATTTCATATATTAAAGGTTAAAAATTTCTGTTACCAGCAAACTAAATTTTCTCTTATAAGCTCATAATAAAAATTTCCTTCGTAGTTCTTGTTATGTGTCGAGTACCTAAGTTTCAAATCTGGAACTTTTCGTGCTTTTTGTTAGGAAATTTAGTGACAAATTAAATTTTCTGTTGGCACTTTGCAGTACAAAATTGTCATTTTTCCTTTGTGGCTTGACGTAGAAACGCACGTTGTGAGCCGGCTGTTGGCTTTCGCGTTTTTTCATTTGGATTGAAGGGAAATTTTCGCACATGCCGAATTAGAAACTATTTTGATAATAGAATCAAATTTTTAAATGAAAATTTCCATTCAAACTATTTTACATTTTCATTGGAAAGCTCTCGAGTGGCCTAATTTGAGAGAAAAAGTTTAGGATAAATCATTAAACATGCAAATGAATGAGATGAGCTTGTAATGGGTAAAATGTGAAGAGAGGTGAAAAGTGAAAAAATTTAGGTTTTAGAAAATGCATAGTTTCTATAGTTAAATCTAATTAATTTTTTTTTTTTTTATATCCGAAAACCGTTTGTAGTACAAGCGTATATTAACTTGGTGCTGGTGTATGCAGCACACACAAACACTTGGGATAGACATATCTTATTTTATGCCGATCGATTCAGAATTACTTTCTGCTTCGATTTAAGGATGTCCGTCCCTCTGTCTGTCTTGTTTTGTTGTGCGCACAGGCCGGAATTTTTGAGATATTTCGATTAAGATTGGTACACTGATATGTTTTGGCCCAAGAATTTCGTTGGCATCAGACCGCTATTTTAAGAGCTTGTCATATCTCACCTTATTTTGAATACACATTATATGAAAAATTGTGTTACTGTATGTGAAGTAGTGTATTTAAGGATACTCCGTGGCTTACTATGGTCCACTATCACGACCAATCACTTAGTGTATTTTCCTTATATGTGCAACACGGTCATGATCAAAAAAAGTTGGTAAAGTGAAAGAGATAAAAAATGGCTTCACTTCAATGGGTGTGTGAGCAATCCATAAATGTAAGTGTTATGCTTTCATCAACTGAACACACATTAGAGCTATGGTCTAGTACGGTCATCCCCACTTGAGATACGCATTCGCGAATACTGATATTATAGACGCGATTCTTATCTACTTAACTACCAAACAAGTTGACCTTATGTGATTTGAAAACATGCTCGAGAGGTGTGAAACACATCCAAAATTTGTCACAAGGCGGTTATATATATACTATATCTACATTATATTTTAGTTGTATCTTAAATATATATATGTCTTGATCAGGGTAAAGCTCATTGTCAGCTCAATTATATCCGTTCTTCTATCTTTTGATGAAATACTCACAATTATGTATACTTTATGATGGAATCTCCGCTGCATATTACGAGCACTACCCATACTACGCATAAGCATGATGGTAAAGGTCAGTACTAATTGAAGAAGTAGTTAAACAACGTACTGCAAAAAATACTTGAAAAATGGAATGAGGGAAATTTCCTTAAAGTAAATTTATTTTTTGTTCAGGTCACTGTGGTGGATATTTTTTAAAATTTTTTGTTAAACTTAGAATGTCCCCGCAGTTAGTGTAGCCCTGAAGGTAAAACAACCTACACCCTTCGTACAGTTATTCATACAACGACTTTTCAAAATAAGGCGTTATATGGAAAGTGGTCGAAAAAGTAGCTCTATCCGAACCATTTCCAATAGCCTTCTTCCTTGGGTCAAAACACGCTGGTGTCTCAACTTTGTTCAAAATACCTCTCGGTTGAAGGCGAAAAAAGAAGAAATAACGAAGACGGATCGACGGACCGACAAACTTAAAGCGATTCTGAATCGATTGGTGGACCTAACCCAAGTTCTTCTATGTGTTGCGTAGATCTGCACGAACTTCATATATATTCTTGTCCTACAAGGGGAATAGAGTATAAAAATCGATTACCTTGAAACCGCATATAAACGATTATTTTTTTTGCAATTGATTTTGAGGTCATTTTCTTTTTTCACTATTTTTAAATTGAATTTTACTTCATATCAAATATTCATTACAAATACAACACAAATTTTGTTTTTTTCTCATTCTCAACTATAAATAATAGTTTCTCTCTTAATTCAATGCAACTTTGTTGCTCTCGACGTTAAATAACTCAATTTAATTTTACTGCATTCATCATGTGTGTATGACAAGATTGTATTTACCATCACTACTATCATAACACTTTTGTTTATTTGCATAACCGCATGCATAATTTTTCATTATTATCCTCATACTGACTGCATGAATGCATGCATGCATACATGCCTGCCTGCCTGCATACATACATACGTACATGCAAAGCCTTGATGGACTGACTGACATGGCGCTTAAAATGCCTTCATTATGTATGCTGTGTTAATGGTAATTAAATATTAATTAGCTTGACTTACCGAAAAAGAAAAAGTACAGAAAGCGGAAACTATCGCCTCTCTATCTCTATCTGCTTGCGTTGAAAAAAAACGAAAAAAAAATGTTGACATTTATGAGAATAAAAAACATAAATTTATAGCATAATTTCTCATTGAAGAGTTTTTTCTTTTACATTTTTTTTTTCTCCTTTTTTTGTTCGTTTAACGTAAATTCAGTTATTTTAAAAGGTTAACTTAACCTTTTTATTGCATTAAATAACTAAACTTTTACATGCAATAGAAAGAAAAATAAAAAACAACAAAATTTCTCTTCTCTCCCTTACCTCCCGCCCCCCTACTCGGTGGATAGGTATATCATATCTAAATTTGGTTTGCCAATACTTTTGACTATGAAACCATTTTCATAATTTTCCTTAGCAGTGCGCTTTATGCATTTGTGGGTTTTGCCAGCAAATATATCCTATAAATTGCTATATAAAAAGCCATTCAATATGCATGGACATACTTACGTACGTATGTACGTACAAACATTCATTACCGATTATGATAATTATGATAATTATCATTTATAATATGTGTTACTTGTTTATTTGTATTTTCCTTCAACATATATATACATATAAATGCTTCTTCATATTATTATTGTTAACAACATTGAGTTCGAAAGTTTTTTTTTTTTTACATTTTTTTACAAATTTACTGTAATTTTTATTTTTAAGCATTTTCCAAATGCTTTTTGCTAATGATGATAATGATGATGATGATGATGAACGTTATATGTGTATGCGGTACGGAATATTAATTAATTACGTTGCAGTTGAATGCTCTATTAGAGCATATTATACGCTTTATATGCTATTTGATGTACATTCACTTAAGCATTTAGTAATGAAATTAAATTAAATTTTTTCCACTAAAATACACCTATCAATAAAATATGTAATAAAATTAATTGAAAATCAATTATTATTAAATAAAAACCATTTTTTTGAGTAATTATTCGCTTTTCTTTGCTTTGTTGCAACGGACAAATCATTAAACACTAAACGGGAATTTTTTTTTCTTCCTTAAATAGACTTTTGGCCATAATCTAAAAATAGAAATTTTTATTACCTCCACTGCACTACTTGTGTGGTGCAGGGTATATTAAGTTTATGCCGACATTTGTAACGCTCAGAAAGGGTTAAAGTAGGCCGACGTTTTATTATACAGATCTAAGCTTGTCTGTCTGTCTGGTGTCCTTCCATTCCTTCCTCTTGTGTTCAACCTATGGTTCCCAAATTTTTTAATTATTTTGATGAAAATTGCTTTGACGCAAGGGTGAACACTATTGAAAATGGTTCGGATAGGTGCGATTTCTCAACCACTCCCCAATTGCAAAAAGTTTGCAAATATCATAATTTTTCGACAAAATTCATTGAGTAATAGTGGTTTACACATTCCGAAATGATGTGCTGGGTACCACCGCCTATCAGGATTCTCAGCAAATGTCCCCCCTACCTTACATGCCAAAGGGCCTAATTGTTAATATTTTATGATGAAAATCTGTTCATGGTAGTAATTTGACATAGGACTTAAGTGAACCATATTTAAACCACATGGATTTACTTCTTGAAACTCAACCCATTTCTCATGAACAATAACCCTTTCAGAAAAGAGGTTTAATTTCCAATATTTTATAACGATGATTATTTTTAAAATTAGTGTTAGAGAATTTTGGGTCATATAGGTTAATTTCTAGACCCTAATATGTATAGGAGTTATCATGAAAAGGAAGATCTTACAGGAAATAATTGTGTAATTTTTGGAATTTTGCAGCAAAAATCTCTTATTAATAGTATTTTCATATTCTAAATTGCTGTGAAAACTTTGGATCGGAGTCGGCCATTTTTGAATCCCCTCTCATACGACCGTTCCTATCAAAACTGAATGTTTATATGGTAAAAAGGTACAACTTTGAGTGCTTGAATATAATAAATTGACAAAGTAGTCAAACTTAGGGAATTTGGACCACGTAGGTCTATGTTTTGCGTATACATATCCTTATATATATATATATATATATATATATATATATATATATATATATATATATATATATATATATATATATATATATATATCCTTTTATATATATATATATATATATATGCCAAAAAGGCTGATTTGTTTTTTTGTTGAAAATTTTTTCTTGATAGTAAATTTAATAAAAATTAAATGGACCAAATTTGATCCACATGGGTCCATTTCTTGGACCCCACTCCATATGAGATTTTTCATGAGTATAGTAAGCCCTTCAGAAAGGGATTTACTTTTGAATATTTTTATATGAAAATTGGTCCTAAGTTGGAAAATTGGACGTAAACTAAGTTTGGATCACGCCATGTAACGTTTTCGAACTTCTCCAATAGGCCGACTTTCATGGAAGGTGTGCTTTTGGATGAAGCCGATTTAATGTGTAATTTTTGGTATATTGTTACGAAAACTAGGGAATAACTGTACTAAGCGAAATGGTGTACCGTATCTAATGATCGACTTTGCCCGACTATAATGTTCGTAATTGTTTTTATTTCCTTTCAAACTTAGACTTCCGCTATAAAAAGTGCAATTATAAATTCTTTGCAAGAAGTAATTGAGAACTAGTAAGAAGAACTAATTAGTAAATAGTAATGCAACAACAAATAATTGGGAATAATTGAGAAAGCTTCTTGAAGGTAATTCCATAATTGCTGTCAGTTCAATTATCGCAAAGCCAGGTCATTCTGTTCAATACTTGGAGAAAATTTGATATCAATATGCTTAAGGATACGTCGCTCCCGCCGTCCAATTACAGTGGATAAGACTCGCGACTGCCAGATCGGTGGTCGCCAGTTCGAATCTCAGTGCGGTGGACCACACCTTATAAGTTGCTACATAACATAGGTTACTTAGACTTATATTCGCTTTTGATACTTCATTGCCTATAACATTGTTATACTGTTTGCTTTGCCTTTGCTGCTTGCTCTCCTGATTGATATTCTTTGCAACACTTGGCACTTGGATTTAAGTTCACTTGCTCTTAATACTTTAAGCCTGAAAATATTCCAAGTAAAAATATGTCTTCTTTGAAACTGAAACCTGTCAACTTTACCGTGCTCTGATTATCTTGCCTATAATTATGTAATTTAACCCTTTAGCCTTAACCCTCTTGCTTAATACGGTTGAATGTGTAATTGTAACAAGAAATGAATAAATAAATAAATAAATAACCCACACATGGTACAAGGTTTTTGCAAATATCTAGACAACGGATGGATGGACGAACGATGGACTGTATTTAACGAAGGTGGTCATAAGGTGCAATAACATTAGATTTACGGATGTTTCTACCGAAATGAGCCAATTTGACTCACGCAAGGAATTTGAAGTTTCTTGCAAAAAAAAAAAAAAAATAGTTCCAAACGAAAGATTGTGAGTATTGGGTTTTCTTAATCTCTAAGTGGACCTTAGTAATAGACTCCAAGACGCATGTATTAAAACGCTAAACACAGTGAAGACTTTTGTATCGTGCTTTGCATCATGCTAAATAATTTTTTTGTATGATTTTTACTTCAGCAATACAAGGCAATGTAATATCCTAAGGTAAATAAACCCTTCTTTTGGCATTTCACTGTATGAAGCACAATGCAAAAGCATTCATTGCGTTCAGCGCTTAAGTTTTCACTTTGCCTTTTGCTTTTTTCGGGAAACATTAGGTGGACAGATGGACAGATGATTGATTTAACTCTATATCTCAACATATAGAATATACTCGAAAGTTATCCGCGCCTTTAAGTAGGGTTGTGGTGCTTGGCTGCCAAACTTACTCTCAATCAAAGCTAATATTGTTTTAAACATTTATCCAAAATAATTTGCATAACCATTGCAACCCCACATCCACGCATATTTTTATTCCATTTCAGCCTTGTGGTAAATTAATTAAAAAAGTTTTTAAAGCATTTTGCAAATAACCAAAAATTTAGCACAAACAAATAATAATTTTTTCCCTTTTTTTGTTTTTTTTTTTTTTTTTTTAGGCGATGGTTTAAAAATCAAAAACTTTTAACTGCTTTTCTCTTGTTTCGCATATAACCGAAAGAAAAGGATGGTAACAGTGCGAGATATTAAAGATAAATAAAACAAGAAAGGGATGGGTAAGAGAAGAAAAAGTGAGCGAGAGAGAGAGAGAGAGAGAGAGAGA
>KK503116.1:25067-42110 GCA_000688735.1 Glossina austeni | reverse complement strand
TCTCTCTCTCTCTCTCTCTCTCTCTCGCTCACTTTTTCTTCTCTTACCCATCCCTTTCTTGTTTTATTTATCTTTAATATCTCGCACTGTTACCATCCTTTTCTTTCGGTTATATGCGAAACAAGAGAAAAGCAGTTAAAAGTTTTTGATTTTTAAACCATCGCCTAAAAAAAAAAAAAAAAAAAAAACTGGAAATTGTAATCAATAATGAAATCTTATATGGTCTTCTCTACAATAGATTCCACTTGAGGCTAATAAACTTTAAAACTTAATCCAAAGGAAAGGAAAAAATCATATTATTATTTACTTGTTCGCTTTCAAAGTTCCCTTTGAATATTCTTTTGGGCGCATGGACGCATGTCGCACTAATTCAAGGCTTTATCAATGACATTAGTTGGGCTGTAGCCCGAAAAGAGCTAACGCGCTTATCTTGAATTTTCTTTTATGATATCCGCTGAGTACAATCGTCTTGACAAAGACATGCTGTGGAAGAAAGAATTCACATGGGGACAAATGACAGATAAATTTAAAGTTTCATCATCGATGGTATTAGTTTTTAGTCACAGACATTTAGGAATTCAGAAAATTGATGTTCTTTAGCGGAAGACAGATTGCTAAAAGTTTTATACCTTGAAAAATTCACTAAAATGCATAACCGTCTTCTTCATCATAACCATAAGATATCTGAGCATGCCGAACACAATGAATTTCTATTTTTCAATAGCGATGGGGTGTCAATTTATCCGCTGAATGGTTTCGATGACCAACAACCCCGTTCTTTGCCTATTTCATGGTTCCTAACTGAATGTTTTGTGCCACTCAAAAACCTTGCTTCTTGTTAGAACAATCATTAGTGTATGTCTTACCCCGTCTTTGCTAGCGAACTCACTACCGTAAGTCTTTTTCAACGCTCTCAGAAATCGAAATATGAAAAAGAACGCAGCTAACGTAAAAAATGTAATTCGCAGACGAATGCAGAAACTGTTACGCCAGATCCTAACCTTTTAACCAAATTCTTTTGTATTCGAAACTTTCTAATATGGACATACGGACATCAACATAATCGACTCATGATTTCGTGCACAAGAAAAGAGTACTAGTATTAGTATAACGATTCACGGGACGTTTCCTAACATTATGGTCAGAAAGAAGTGGAGAAAGGGAAGCCTAGTGGATATGTACCCAATCACTCAGGGGATGTCGTCTACAGATGTAACACGGCGATGATCAGAAAGAAGTGGGGAAAGAGATAAATAGATAGGGAGTCGCCGAACCCTAATACATATGTGCCCCATCGGTAATTGGTGTGACTTTACCGACTGAGTACAGCTACAACTCCACAAGGTCCATCACACTAAGAATCTGCGAACACCTACCATCCATTATCTTAGACAAAAAATGCATTTTCGCTCTAGAGGTTCACTCAATCTAGAGGTCTATGAGGATCACATTCATTTCTTTCCTTCCACTCTAGCTGTAAACCTTCCTAACTTTTAACCCATCACCGTGCCAACGGGGCATGAATGGCTGATGGAGGAAAAAAAAAGACAAAAGACGCGTTTAGGTATTCCAATGCGAGAAGTGGTGCAAATCTCCACTTACAAAGAAAGGAAAAGAAAGCCAACATTACCAACATTGTAAAAGAATTGCGTCCATTGTCACTTGAAAATTTTCACCTTGAAATCATTTACTAGGCGGTGCAATGAATGATTTTGTAAATGCGCTAAATTGTAACGATTTTATGGTCGATTTAACTAAGCCTACCTTGAAATCATCGGAAACGACCACAATAAGAAAATATTTAACAAATAAATCAATACTCACTCGTATTGAAATCCGGATTCATACTAATGACCTTTACGATACCCGCAAACATTTTCTATTAAACTGTTTATCATATGAAATTTTTAAACCACGAAGAGAAAGGAATCAAACAAAAATCATAAAATTTTTTCCTAAAAATATTTAATTCGCTTCATTTTCCTAGCAGATTGGTATTAAGGAAATTGTTTTTGTTATTAATTTAAGCTCATACCCATTGATCTTTCACTTGAACTTCCCCCTATCGATTGAGTCAATATTTGATGGCTTGGCTGTTGGGGAGGTCCCTTGATTTCGGTTTCAATTTGCATGCGCGACAGAAATTTTAATGTAGACATTACATATAACTTAAGAAACTTAATTTGTGCTTCCATTGCGCCTGATGCCGTTACCAGGAATGAATTTTACTGCTGTCAACACCGCCAAAAGCGGCGTTTAAACCCAACGAAATAAATGAAGGGTACGTTTCTCTCCTACACGACATTTGTTTTCTTTTCTTTTTTGTGAAACAAGCAACCCACTGCAAGAAAATTCTACAAAAGAGTACTTAACACTGCGACATGTACCAATTTCAGTACACGCTACAACTTATATGTCGTCAATTTTTTTACTAACTAACTGTTTTCTTCTTCCTCTGTGGGTTAGGTAACCTATTTCCGGGAAATTCTACGTTTTTGTACTTAACATTGGCACATGTACCGTTTTCAGTACACGCTACAACCAATATGTACGCCAAGCTCAACTTTTTAAACGAAGATATTAGAAACTAAATGCTAGCCCTTGTTACCACTATCTTATACGATGGGATATTATTTACAATAGTCATGTACCGATAACAGTGCACGGGGTTTGGTGATTAGTTGTCAGCAAATATCTCAGTTGTTAACTAACTGTTTGCTTAGCATATAATAACTAAACAACAAATTGATTTTTTTTTTTTTTTTGTTACGATATGTTTGATTCTACGAATATTTATAATTAAGGAAGATATATAATCTCTTCCGCAAAAGAAAAGTGTTTATTTAAAATTATTCACATTGTAATTGTAATTGTAATCGTAACCTAGAGAGCACTTCGTAGCACGATCGAAAAGATATGCAGTACTTGCTTATGGCCCAAGCCCTACAACTTTAGGATCTGTATGAATCCCGCTAGCTCCTTCCGTTCGGAAAGTCATACAGTGTTAGACATCACAAAATATTCGCACAAACACCTAAAATTTTATACTGCAGATGGTCGGGCTTTTGCATAGTACATGATGGGAGGTTTCCATCGCCCGTCTGCAGAATCTGTAGCCGAGGTAGGCAATTTAAATACCTTTGGTATCTGAGGGAATTATGACCCTTGTACAAGCCAGTTAGGAGGTGTATGTGTCGCGCCTTCGTAATTCCAATATTTTGTGTTCTATGCCGAAAAATTTAAAAAAATTTTTTAGTTTGCCGTTCTCCTACGCTCTGCTGCTAAAGGCTTACTGACCTTTCCTATGCCCGTCGAGATACCAGTCTCTTGACATGGTATCTAGGCACGCTACAGAGGTGTTCCGTATCTCTCATAGTCTTTCGGGTATCCATTATTGCTTAAACACTCCACTCTTTCGCTGCCAAGTATCTCGTATATGGTACGTTTAAGGCGAAAACGGTATCTAATCATTTTATGCATTAGCAGAAAAAATCGACTCTTCTCACTACTTGGTCATCAGTGGTCAGTGCAGAGAACTTCACTGAACTTATTTAAAATTTCACTTCATTTGCAAAGCTTTCCAAGATATGTTTGTTTTTAAGAAAAATTTGTTTTTTGTTAAAAATTCTTTTATTACACTTCCAGTAGTAAGAACAAGCAAAAAGATTATTTCACTATGTCTTTCATTTCGCCATATAATATATATTTAATCATTCAGTTCATTTTGTTTATTTACTCATATCTGTTGGTGTAATCCAATTTCCTGGCACCTGTAACATGCTATGAATGAGTAAGCATATTATTATTGGCAGTTGTGCTCTCATGAAAATCTGTCGTAGCAAATTTTTTTTGCAAAACATTACACACACACACACACACACACACACACGTTATATACGCGTTAATAGTAAATATTATTTAATATTAAGTGATATGTAAAAATGCTATAGCTTTTAACAAAAACTATTTAAAAAAATATTTTTCATAATTGCAGGTAAATCAGCCAGTGTAGCTTAATTTACAACATTTCGTACCGATAGCAGTGAAAAGGTAAGTAAAAGTGAGATTGTAATCCTTATTGTACTCAAGGGTACAAGCGTTTATTAAGTTTATGCGGATGTGTGCAGAAGGCAGTTAAGATATGCACACACCTTTTATTACACCGATCGATTCATAAAGCGATTCTGAATCAGCTTGTCTGTCCGTCTGTCATTTTCTCTGTTTTCTTGTGTACAAGTTACGATGAAATTTGGTAGATTCACATGCTTTGGCCCAAGAACGAATGCTACTAAAAATGGCTCGGATCGGACTACTTGCCATGTAAAGCCTTATTTTGAACACGATTCGTTTTGAAATTTGTTTACCATTGATTGTCTGATAGGGTATTTAATGAAGGGCTGTGGTCCACTTTAGTGGTTTTACATGCTTTAAAAAGATAGAGAAGGAAAGGAGGAGGAAAGGAGTGATCTAAATAGATATCGGTGTTTAGGATTAATTAAAGTCGTTATATTTGTCTAATCATTAATGTACGACGGCCAATGGCAAACTCTCTATATATAAATAGAAAAATATGTGGTCGGGCAAAGCCGGCCGTTCAACACCCTGTACCACTCCGCTTACCATAATAATTTACCTACTTTTAGTATTCCCATAATAAAATATGGAACATTAGACCCTCTTGCAACGAAAAAGACTCACTTTTCATGGAAAGCTTCATATGAAGAGAAGATTGAAAAACAAATCCAAGCAGTCCAAACTTGCCACAGTAAATTTATTTATAATATCACTATTCTTAAGTAATTTTTGTCGTAGATCATTAATAACGATGTCTTCTTGACATATGAAAGCTTATTTTTTCCTAAGAAAGCTCATGTAAGAGAGGGGTGAAGAAAAGGTCCCATTCTGTTCAAAACTTTTGCATTCATTTAGTCTATTGGAATACCATTTTGTCCGATATTCGCAAATCGTTTCGAAGTGCTTTCATCAAAATGCCTCAAAGAAAGCAACCTTTAGGGAAAGACGGACAGACATGAAAACGATTGAATCGATTGTTGTAATCAAAAATGGGTCTATTACCAGTTTTCTTATCCATCTCGCGTAGATCGATACAAACTCAATACCCGCCCAAGTTGTTTAAAACATAGAAAAAAGCATCAGAGTTTTGCTTCGATTTGTTGAATTTTCAAAAGAAAAATGCTCGCTGGTATATAATGACCACACATTTACATTAATGACAATGTGTTTCAGTAAAAATCGCATTTGCTCTTCTCGTTAACATTGCAATGTGTAAACACAAAGACATAATAACATTAAACAATAGCAATATAATTATTGCTTACAACAATTGTTTTAACGACTGCTTTCACATAAAATCGCATAAAGAGTAAACACAACACAGCACAATACAATACAATGCAACAACAATAATAATAATTTAATCTTCACTAAAAGAGTTACTTATACTTTTTTTAATACTTTCTTTCACGAGTTGTAACAATTTTTGAACTTGCACTTGCATTAGGAAACCTGTTTTACGCTAAGATACGCACAGTTAGTTCAATGCGGTTAAATACCGTTTAATGAGTAGTTTGTAGGTGTGCCAATTTTTTCAAAGCACTACAAGACTACTGCATAGAGGCAATAAGTTGGTTTTAATTCCGTACTTTACAGCATATGGATGCAAGTTAAAATTAAAAACAAAATGTTTATATGTCCTTAGTTTTGCTCTCCAGACTACAGACAGATGTCGGTGGAATACATAAATTTAGTCTTACTGAGTATTTGCAAAGGGAACAAACAGCAAAGAACTTCAGTATGTTCGCAAATTTGCAAAAGAATCTGATTTTGCTGGCATTTCCTAGCATTTTGATCAATTTTCGGTCTGGACATGTCTTTCCGTCCGCCTGCGTGAACGTATTCAAAGAATGTCAGCATGTTTGCAAACTTCAAAAGAAGCTGATTTTCCTGGTATTTCCAGGTATTTTGATCAATTTTCCGTCTAGATATGTCTCTCCGTCCGTCTGCTGAAACGTTCTCAATCTTCAAAGGGAAGCTTCAAAGATCTTATATATATGTTATAGATCAGTAATAAATTCTGAGCCCGTCTAGCCACGTCTGTCCGTTCGTCCATGTGAGCGTTTGCAAACTCCAGATGTAACCCTTTATAGGCTTTATAAAGTATATATACACATATATATCCCGAGCCATTCTAGGCATGTCTGTCTGTCCCTCTTCGTAAAAGTACGTAGTCTCTAGCAGGAAGCTTTAAAGATATATACATTATTGATCAGTATCAAATGTTGAACAGGCCTAGGCATGCCTGTGTGAACGTTCGTAGTTACCAGAAAGCTTTAGGACGCCTTTATAAAGTATATTTATATACATATGTATTTAGACAGCACCAAATGAGTATCAAATTTTGGGCATGTCTATTTGTCCTTCATTGTGAAAATTTGTAACCCCCGGAAGGAACCTTTAAAAACTTTATAAAGTGTATAGATTAAAAATCAGTGAAAAATTCTAAGACAGTCTCTCTGTCCGTCTGTCTGTTGAACGTTTGCGAACGTGGGAAGAAAGCTATCGAGGCTTCATAAAATACACATACATATGCATGTGGTCAGTATTAAATTACGAGTCTAGATATGTCTATGCCTCTATATGAACGTGCGTAATTTCCAAACGGAAGCTTTGGAGACAATATGATAAAGTATATTAGTTTCAAATTCTGAGCCAGCGTAAGCATATCCGTCTGTTTGTCCAATCGGGTGAACCTTTAAAAGTCCCGGAAAATCGAAACAAATAACCAAAACAAATACTCCAAATTGATCCTCATAGTTGCATGGTACGCAACAGAAGCACCTTTAGCAACTACTCATCTAAGAAACTACTTCTTGAAGCAAGAAATCTCCTTTAAGAAACTACTTTTAAAACTCGTCCGAAAATCATTCAAATCATTACAACGAAGGGCTATATGGATGAAAGAGATTCGCATAAGGAGTATGCGGATGTTGCTTATATCGGGGCGCGAATGTTACTTATCTCGCTTTCGAAGCAATTGAAAAAAATAAAGTTACGTCCAGCAGTCTGAAGAAGAAAAAGAGCAGGCAACCTAACTGAAACCTTAATTGCTGATTAGTTTGCCAGGAGTTGTTGTATCGGATCCCACATCCTCCTATTTTGTAGCGTTACAATTACTATACCCTAAATCACTACCCGCGCAAGGATATGCTAGGCTTGGGCAGACATGTGCAACACATAGAAGAATTTGAGACAGATCCGTCTATTATTATTGTCTCGAACGATTCAGAATCAGTTACTGCATCGATTTAATCTTGTCTGCCCGTCTGTCCGCCTTGCCTTTTTTGTGCTCAGCGCACCATGAAGTTTGGCACACCGACTTGTTTGAAAGAAAATGATTTGGATCAGACCAATTTTCCACAAGAGCTTCTTTTTTAAGCAATTTGGCATAATGAATGTAATGTTATGCCTGAACAACTGATGGTTCTCTTTTATTATTTTCTCTTCACGAGACAGCAAACATGCGTATGCAGTAATTGATTACATGATATCCTTCAGTTTTTATTCCTCACTCATTTCCTGCGAATGAACGTTTCATATACGTATGCATTGGGAATATTGCGTACATGCTTTTTATGCTTGCATTCATTTATTTATTAATATTCAATATTCGATATCCATTATTCATTATCCTTGACGTTGTTTGGTTATTATGTTATTATCCGATATTTCCCTTACTTTTTATCTACACTTATAGTCGTTATTCGCGACAGGCACGCACATGTGCGTGCATTTTCTCTATCAAGCATTGAAAGGAGGAAAGAAAGAAAGAAAAAAAGAAAGAAAGAAAGAATTGAGAATGGAAGTTATGGTAAGGATGTCAGCTAAGTGTGTAAGTGCGCTTCTGTGTTCACCTCATTAATAATTTAATCCTTAATTGAAAAGATATTACAAAGGAAACAAAGTAACAAAAAAGCATATCATCGTACAGGCTATAATATATCGGATCGACCATGTCCAGTTTTCGCTATAGATAAGATAAAGAAAGATATTTTATGGTTTTCATCACTATAAGTAAAGTAGATTAATTAAAATTGATTGTAATTCTCTGTTGGAGTTGTTTTCGTACTTTGAGATTAACTTACGTGCCACCGGCAGTGTTGCCACTGTTGTGGCTACATAAAGTCGTAATTTGTAATTTTAATTTGTTCATTAATTCACTACGAGAGCAATAATGTCACTGTTAAAGTATAAATTACTTTGTTTCTAAAGTCATTGAAAAATTAATTATTTGTGGGGCGCAGTTGTTCAAAAAGTCAAATTTTATTCTCACATATCTCTTATCTTAAGAATAAGTCGAACATTGCCTTCTGCGGTTGAATATCGCGAGAGGAAGCAGAACACTAAGGGATCTGAATGAGAAAAATTGCCCCCAATTTTTGTTATCTTTATACCCTGCCGTCAAATAGCTGCTCTGTTAAAGAAAAAATGCCTTCGAAAACCTAAAATGGGTTCAATTGACGACGGTCTTAAGATTATTGAACTACCGTCAGGCAGTCATCGCTCTGGCTAAACAAAGGGAGCAATGGGCTAAAAAATTTTTTTTGGAAAGAACGAAATATAGCGGCCTTGAAATACTTAAAAAAAAAAAAAAAAAAAAAAAAAAAGTAAGAAAATTATATTCGGCTATGAACGAATGAACAACAACAACAAGTAAGAAAATTATATTCGGCCACGAACGAATCTTTTATACCCATTTCTGTTATCCTGAAAAAGACAAAAAAAACTACATATTCATGCTTTATAATACGGAATAGGCAGGAGTAATTTTCATAATAAAACTTTTTGTCATATAGGCGTGTCCTTACAAAAGTTTAGGTCATTTCCAAATCGTTTTGCAAATTTGTAGGCCATAACTTCATTTTCGCTAACGGGAGAATGTTTACCACAAATACTACACAGTTGCACAGACAGATAGATGGACACACGGACATGTTTATGTGCATTCAAAATTTGAAACTGCTCAAGAACTTATATACTTTATTGGGGTTTTGAAGCTTGTTTCTGGGCGTTATGAAGGCACATTGGAAAAAAATTAAACTTTGATACACTATAATATTGGGTTGGCATGGTAAATTTTTCCCATTTTTATGCAAGTGCTGTAGCATGGCTCATACAATTTGTGTTTAAATTTTGGTACATTTGTCTGCTATAGTTTATGAGTAATGAGCAAAGTTCCAACTCTTTATTTCTGTTGAGATGGTCAGAGGTGTTGTCAATTTACGTGGCGCTGTGAGTGGGTCCTTCATCCAATTTTGCCTATTTTCAATACCAACCTGCCAGCAAGAACTTTCAATGTGTTTGCCAAATTTGAAGTCTTTAGTTTCATTTTTGCGGCCAGGAGAATATTTATAACAGACGGAGAGACAGACAAACGGACATGCTTAAGAATATATATATATATATATAATCTTTGAAACTTCCTTCTGGGCGTTGCAAAGAATTTGGTAAAATTAATATACTCCTTACCTTGCGAGGATGGGTAGGAAAACATTACACAGACGGACAGACGAACATTTTTAAATCGATTAAGAATTTCGTGTTGATAAAGTATGCGCATACTTTGTGGGATCTCTGATGCTTTCTTCTGGGTGTTGTAAGCATATACATCCCTACGTGTAAAGCAATTCGTAGTGTTTTATAGAAATATTCAATAATTGAGTGAAAAAGTGAAACTTTTGACCAAAAAAAAAAACAAACTCTTATATTTAAAAAAATATGTTTAAATTAAGTTATCGAAAAAATCCTATATATTTCTGCAGAGAACATTGTTCTAAAGACACTATAAAAACTTTGAATGGAAAAGATTTTTTGAATTATGCTGTGCGTTGTTTATCGAAAAAACTGTTCTTCGAGATAAACGCTTTTAAAACATTTTGTATACATGTTTGCTTATTACAATAAATTTTCTGCTACTTTTTTCTATTAGCCAGCAATTCCTGGCTCATAAAACTGCTGTCTTTACAAATTCAAATATTCCTCCCCCCCAAGTTCTCTTTCATCGGCAATTTTTTGCTATATCTGTCAGAGACCACACAGTTTTCTTAATCCGCTTAGCGTCGCTTTCATAACAAAAATTGTACGATTCGGTGCTAACATCCATCTGCAATATTTCGCTTATTAATAGAATGTTAGCCAGGCCACTATTCAAATGACACGTAGCAATGTCAGTCGCTATGTTCAAGACAAAAAACCCCGAAATTCAAAAGAGAGAATTTTTTGCGGTTAACCAATTTTTTACCATGTATTCTAAGAGGCCCGATGCATCATTGTTAAAAAATTTACCCGCTTTTACCCCCTTAAGATATAAATAAGCTTTTTTTTAGAGGATCCAATAATCATAATTAGCAAATTAGATAGCACTGTTTGCCTGAATGTTTTGACGTAAGAAAATTATGTTCAGCTTTATCTTAAAATAATTAAAAAATCAAATTTCGATGCTATACCGCTATAGTTAGATGGGCGTGTCTGATTTTATTGCATTTTTCTACATGTACTATAAGATCTTCCTTCGAATATATTTCTATGGAAAGTTGTCAGTCCGTCACTTATAGTTTATAAATAATGAGCAAAAAATCTGATTTTGTTGCCTTTATAAGCAACAAATTCCATTAATCGATACGACCCATTTCCAATACCAACTTGCGTGCAGAAACTTCTGACAAATTTGAAGCCGATAACTTACTTTTAGAGTGATATGGACGGTCAGAAGGACGGTCATGCCTAAATCAATTTGATACATTCTGAGTAAATATTCTTTAGAGAGTCTCTATACCGTAAAGAAATTTTGAATATGAATTTTTTATATGTCATATAAGTTCCACGCTACGTCAAATCTTGAAGTTTCTATCTACCTAAGCAACCCACTTTTCGATTGCCGTAATAATAACGGAAAAGTGATCGGGATGGACAATCAACCATCGATTCAAATAGCTGCTATTGTGAAGAAGTAAAGGCTGATGATAGCGAACCCCGCCTTTCTCTTTGAAATATTGAAAATTATACCTTTTTACCTGTGTAAAGAATCAGTTTTCATAAGAGATGGGGCTCAAAAAATTGTCACCGCTGAACCAAATATTCCCTACCAATTTAAACTTTCGACATAGTATTGTTGCCGTGACTGTTGTCGAGAAATTTTGAAAATTGCAATATTTTCAAAATAAGGCGTTATATGGGGAGTGGTCGATCCGAGTCAGTTTCATTAGCGTTCGCCCTTGGGCTAAAAGATGTCAGTCTACCAAATTTTTAGCTTGAACACAAATATGCATGGGCAGACATAAAGTGGACAGACGGACAGACAAACTTAGATCGACCCAGAAAATGATTCTGAATTGATATATAATGATGGTGAGGATGATGATAGAGTGTGGGTCTATCTTAAATCCTTGTGGATGTTGCATTCATCCGCACAAAGTGTTGAAAAGTGTTGAAGGGCATACAAAATATGAGATGGCGGCGGCGAGTATGAAAAAAAACCTACCGTTAGGACATAGAAGACTTGTAAATGGAATCAATATAACGACAAGATCTCTACTAGTAAGAGCTCCATTGACAATTATGCTGCCCATGCAATGTGGCGGTTCACGTTATTATTATTCGTTGGATGAGGTAAACTTGCGAGTTAAATAGCAATTAAACTTCATATACCGGAAACGTTTTCCTGTTAAGTTTTTTCTTGTTTTTTTTTTTAACTTCATGCGAGCATGTAATCAGCTTACAATACACTTTTATTTCATGTCAATTGTGAATTTTAAGCAATAATAATTTTTAATCTCTAATTGAGATTGCATGCAATTGTCATTAGAAAATTGCTTCTATGGAAAAAAATTGCTAGCTTATCTATTATTTAGAGTGTGTGTCGCATGAACTATAAGCGAATGTATGTTTGAAAGACAGATTGGTGCGTGACAAGCATATTTATGTGGCAATAAAAATTTAAATCATATACCAGTCGTCAGTAATGAATGACATTGTTTTATCTTTCCATCTCTCTCTCTCTCTCTCTCTCTTCCTCGCTTCCGCATTTCAAAGTGTTGTTCTCCTTTTTTTTTTCTTTTTATATTCTATTTCCCCCCACTCTTTTTGTAACTTTTAATTTAAAATGACTGACCATAATGTATGTATGTATGTATGTGTGCATGTGTATGTGAAGAGATAATCTTTACACGTGCCATCATATTTAATAGCGCTTGCTATTCTATTGTATTGTAACAAAAAAATGATTAATTGTTTCCATCCATCGCGCACATATGTACGTTGATCCATGTAGAGATGCAGGATAATTGAATTAAATGTGTTGGAATATTTTGTTTTTGTTTTTATTTTCTATTTTTTTTTTTTTTTGCATTTTCCCTTTATCGTGATAGAATTCCGCGGCCATCTCTCTTGCTCTATGTTTTCGTTGAAGTTGTTTGGTTGTTTGTTTCTCTCTCTCTGTGTGTGTTTGTGTGTGTGCAAATGTGCAATTATGAGCAAGTGTATGTTTGTGTGTCTCTTCGTGTTGTATGTGTATATGTGTGTGTGTATGTGCATGTGTGTGTTTGTTTCATGAATTCATAGTTAAACACTTTCATACTCACATGCACTGCCACAAAAGATGATCCTTTAGTTTGTATGCATTTGTTTTTGCATTTTAATTTAATTTACGCTAACAACTTTTATATTCACATTCATATATATATTCTTCTCTTGTTTTTTTTTTTCTTTTTTTTGCTTTCCGTTTTCTTTTCATATACAAAATATGCATGACAGTCGACAGTCATTCATCCCGTAACTTTATTTATTTGCTGCTGCATATATATATTTTTATTGTTACTTTCTTTCTTCTTTTTGGTTTTTTTTTTTTTGCGCACATTTCAAAATTTTATTTGTGAGAAATTTTTTTTTTAAACCTTTAAATTCTATGAAACGAAAGAAAAGTAGACTTTGGTCACATATGCTCGTAATTTTCGAAAGCGTGATAGTACTTTAATGCTTCAATTTGTTTGTTTGTTTTTTTTTTTTTTTCTCTCTCTGGTTTTTGAAATTAAGCTCTGAAAAGCGCTTAATACGCTTTCACCGCAATTCGCTCGAACTGAGGTAAGCTTTAATTCAACCCTTTTGTATACTCACACTTGATTTTTTTCATATCGTTACAACTGAAATCATTCTTCATTCATCATCTTCTCTTCTTTTGGGGACGGAGGGGCGGGCTGTTTCAATTCACAGGCACAAGTTGAATGACAAAGTGCATAGGCGAAAATGAAATGGTTTTACTTATCAGTATTTTGGTTTTTCTTTCTAAACAAAAGGTTCTCTTATTTAAACTCACATTAGCTAACTAGGTCTCCAAGACACCAATAACCCCTTCGACCAACTTTTCGGATGCCCTTGGTCTGAAAATAAAAGGTTCGCATTCCCTTGTCTGATTGATTAGCCCTTAAAATGCCTTTAGAAATCGGCCTAAGTAGCTTAGTAGATAAAAACCGCAACTTACCAAGTCTGCGTTCGTGGGTTCAAATCTCATGTGGAGTAGAGTTTGCTTTGATTGTAGCTATAGTGAATGCTCAGTCGGGAAAGGCATAATACTAGGCTCATACCCACTAGGATATGGCCACCATCTCCACAATACTTCCACTTCCCTCTCCTCTTGCTAACCGTCACCGTGTTACATGAGTAGGGGACATCCACCAAACTATGCACGAATCTCATCTTTATTCCAAGGCAAGACAAAGGTTGCCGCATAGCCGAGTAATCGCGATTATGAAGTCGACCACCAAGTAGATCTTTCTTGATCGTACTTATAGTGAGTTCTCAGTCATTGAAGGGATAATACTCACCAATAGCGCACACACATGTCTTGTAGTCTTCGACAGCTCCGTATCTTTCTCTCTCTTTTCCTACTTCTTCCTGATCATAGCCGTGTTACGCGCTTAGGTGATATCCTCTCAGTGATTCCCGCTATACACATACACATGCATACACACATATATTATATACTTAAATATACACATGTATATATATATACACACCTTTACAGATAGATATATGTTTAAAAGACGTGGTTTTTTTTAACTTGGTTTCGATAAGCACGACTTTCAGCAATGGTTTACCAAGAAATCGCCTCGCGGAAGTTGAATTTTCTTGAGTTTGCCTGGGCAGTTCATAGTAGACAGACAGTCTCACCGTTGGTTAACAAATTGTCCCTACAACCATTTAAGGTCGTTCGAGTATTCTGAACTCTTCTTATACCCTACATCATTTGTGGTATGTGGTATGTTAAACGTGTAGCATTACATACACCCAGAAGGACTTGGGGTAGATCCGCCTTTTATTACATCGATCCAGAATTCAACTTACAGATGGCAATTTTTGAGATGTTTTGATGAAATATGGCAAACTGACGTGTTTTGACTCATGGACGAATGATATTAAAAGTGGTTCGGATTCGACTACTTTCTCGATCACTTTCTACGTAAATTTTTTTTTTTTTTTAAAAAGTCATATGAATAACTGTAAGAAGCGCATGTCATGCTTTTGCTTACTATTTTGGTTTGCTTATCAGTTAGCGTACTGAGCACTCTCTTCGCCCGCTCGTCGCTTTAATGCAGCCGTTTACATGCCATCTTCTGAACAAACCAGAAAAGTAAACATAGTTGTTGGAAAGAACTATTGCTTAGTGTAATTTCTCTTCTGTTAGACGTACTGCTCACATGCTTGTCATTCACATCATATTGATACACTATTAGGTGGCAATTATGTGTAGACACTAATTCCATACAATTAAAATAAAATTTCTTTAAAGTAAAATATTAAAAAGGTCTTGGTCCATGGTCCATGTCTTTCATTTATCTTCAGTACGGTGGAAGGTAACGTGTAAAGGGAAAGTGAGGTTTAGGGAAGAGTTTCGAAGCATTACCTTGTCACATTATTGAACACCGCCATCTGCATGTAAACTGTCACAAAAGATATCTGAGTAAAGATCGTTGAAGGAAAAGACAAAAATCAATTGGCGGCGACCTATGCTCTCTTGACTCATCCAAGGTATTTTTGAATGACCCAAGGTATACATGTCGTGGGCTGGGGCTTTGCATGCTATGTACTTAATTTTTATTAGCAAAGAGTTGCATGGCGAAATAATGAGGGATCCAGATCTTCCAATGGTGTCTCTCTCTAATGCATTTCTAGTGGAATGAAATTAGAATTAGAGAAATGTTAACAATACCGCTGTCTCTCTCTCTAATACATTTCTAGTGGAATCAAATTGGAATTATTCTATATAGAATTGCTGCAATCCTGTGCACCCATGTAAATGATGCCAAGAAACATATGTGTGTTTGCATGTTTTACGAAAGTGAAGTGGAGTAAGACGCACCATTCCGTATACTCCGTCCAATTCTTTATCCGACTTCTATATAGAGTGCAACGAAAAATACACTATTACATGCGTACGGTTACTTTTGCCTGCATACTCTGGTCACCTTATTTTTAGGTATAAGAAGGTAACGAGCGGAAAAGTAAATAGCTAAAGCAACAACCCATGGGATACGAATATAAAATCAAAGTTTAATCGTAGATCATCACACTGCCAACTTCGAATGACTCTCTCTCTCTGCTGGGACAACTTTTTGTAAAATTACTTTCCACACCATCCCCCCGTCCACTGTTCCTCTGTCATCACTAACATCATAGAGTTTGATTTTCTCCAGGAATAACAAAAACGCTATCGCAACCATTCCGCTCTTCGCTTGGTGGATTGTGACCCTTTGTAGTTGACATCTGATATTTCCCCCTCACTGTCCATATTAATTTTCAGTCAATGGTGCTTTCGCGTAAGTGCTTCGTTTTTCTTGCCTGTCTTGCCTGCTCACTTATCTCCCATATACGTTGTGGATGCTTCGACGACACTCAATCACTAATAAGTCCTTCAGCAAGTTACTAGTAAACCCTTTTACTCCTGCCAAATTTCTGTCTATGCAAACACTTACGTTTAGAAATGTGTTCCTATCATACCTAACAAAAAAAAAAAAAAAAAAAAATCAGAGCAGTTTCATCTCCCCAACAACACCCAGAAACTGCAGTAAAGTGTATCTCACGCGCAAACTGTCGCAACAGCGCTTGTATCCATTTAGATAAGTAAAGGCACCTAAAAAGTTAATGTTGTTACATATAGCGTTGCTTTAGGAGGCCGCAGGAGACCTGCTGGTCGACAATTTTGTCAAGTCATTGTTGATGAAGGCTTTTTTTCTTGTTTTTTTTGTTTTTTTTTTAGGTTCATGCTGAACATCAATTTTATGAGCTTCACCTGTCATTCGCCCAAAAATGAACTGAAGATTTAAAAACTTCGATGACGTGATATGCACGGCATAGCTGCCCTAATCGCTTAACGAACTTAACATATTAAATTTTCACCTTACTTGTTGTTGTTGTTGTTGTTGTTAGTTGAAAACAACATCGTAATTAATGTTGTCACTGACTGCAGTGTCGAGAGCTTTTATAAATTTTGTATTTCTCACTTTAAAAAAAAACAAAAACGAAAAAAATTCTTTTCTTACTTTTTGTTCAACATTCTGTTTTTTTTTTTTTTTTTTTGCTCTGCTTTGTTTCATTTTAAATAGAAAGTAAAACGTGCGCGCAGGTATATGTGTCGATTTCTGCACCTGTGATTTGAATGTAAGTTAGAGAGAACGCATAAAATATGTGTGAATGCAAGCAAACACTTGCCTTTACTCCTTTTTTTCTTCATATTTTTTTCTTTTTTGTTTTTCGTTTACATTCACTCTCCAAGCATGGGGTTTTATTACGTTAGTTATGCGTTATAGGCATGCGACTCGGACATCTGCTAAGCCGCATTTTGAGCACAAAAGTTCGGTTCCTCACTCCCTTTTTTTCTATCTTTTCAGTTAATTCAGAAATCGGGAGACAATTTTTATATACTCGCTTGAGATATATGAATGATATCATGAGATTTCGCTTCAAGTTGAACGT
>KK503116.1:0-24526 GCA_000688735.1 Glossina austeni | reverse complement strand
CCTGGCTTATGCATGCATATCGCCAATGTTTTCATTCCTGCCGCATTTAAAAAAAAAGTCCCCATTTTTTCCTTATTCTCACCATCCACGTCCACTATGTCCAGCTGCATACACACATGATCATTAGTTGTTCCCCTGGCTTAGGCATGCATATCGCCAATGTTTTCATTCCTGCCGCATTTAAAAAAAAAGTCCCCCTTTTTTCCTTATTCTCACCATCCACGTCCACTATGTCCAGCTGCATACACACATGATCATTAGTTGTTCCCCTAGCTTCTAATAGGGAATTTTCGTTTTTTTAGCTCATTGAGATCAAAGGAGACGATTGGAAAGAGTTTTCAAATATCCGGCTTAATGCCTTAATTTCGTATTGCGAAAATGTTGATGAAAATCAGCTGTTCCCAACATTTTCAAAGATCTCTTTCGAAAGCAATAAACGAAGCTTTTCAAAATTCTTCAACAAAGCGAATTTAAAAAACTTTCGTTCAAGACGAAACCTTTCCCGTCCATTTCCGTTTATATTAGTTGTATAGAACCATGAGAGTGCAGGTTAAAATAATTCTTTCTCCCTTTTTCGATAATCTTTACTCTGTAAAAAAGAATATGGATCTTCAAGTAAAAACAGAAATTGGTTATTTTTCTTTGCTTTTTGGGCACACATTTAATCTACACACTTTTCCTCCTGACGTATTCCGAAATTAACAACAATTCGTCTAATATTCCTAACAAATACAATATAGGTCAGGGATGGTCAATTGTTTTACCGAGGGACGCACGCTCCCTATAAATGTAGCACAATCATGTTCAGAAAGAAGTGGGAAGAGGGATACGTACCTTCTGCAGTCTGAAAGGTGTACGTTTTATGCGTTATGTCAACGAGCGGTATTATGTCTTTACCGACCGAGCATTCACCATAGCTACAACCACGGTCCAGTATAATTTATCGCAGTGAGGTCGACGTACACTAACTTTGTAATCACGCTTCTTAACTGGCCGTGGCCAGTTTCGTTACGGTAATCCTGTTTCACCCCTTCTTGATGAAGAAAAGTGAACGCAGGCGTCCTCCGATTAGCGGGGTTCTTGTAAATCACCGTTTCGATACAACGTGGTGCCCATTTTTTATCTAAGTTCTATCTAAGCTTAAACCATGTTATTCTTTATGATATTTTAGTTTAAATAAAAATACTTCGTACAACATGGTTTCCGTATAGCATGGTTTTAAGCGGGGAATGTCGGTATTTTCTGTACTTTTTGTTGGAGGCATCGTCCTCTCGAATGTTTTCGTCACATTTTCTTTAACGAGAAACTTTTACTGACGAAAAGTTGACAACGCTATTTTCTAGTTTAGAGAAGAGGAAAAGAAAACTGGACATTAGATATTATAAAATTTGTAAAAAAAAATTAATGCGGACCGACTTTTTTATATATTGTTACGATTGATCGGAGTTCAATTTACTATCAAACATGCATAACAAAAACGTCTCTTATTTTGAACGTCATCTTCTACGGCCTACTTACAAACTCCCTTGCTGGAAAAGCCTAAATAGACGCTCTTTGCAATATTCTCTTAAAGATTTCTCTCTCCGGTTCCTCTCTTTGCCGTCAAGGTTAGCCTTTCAATTAAAATACGGAGTTACTACGGAAACTTAAGGCTTGAAACGAAAAATCTATCCAAAGGCCATTTTTACAGTATCCGGTTAAACATTTGTCAACACGTTAACCTAGCTATCAAGAGAAGAGAGTGTTCATTATCTCCAAATGGCGTCACTCACTCGATGGAAGGGTCAATTAGTTGAATTGTTAGTACAGTTAAAGGTTAAGATTTAATTGTTGATTCTTAGCTTAATGTCTAATCTACTCGGAGGTAAATAAAAACAATGAATTGGGAAGAAATCGGCCTAGTTTTTCACAACACCCGATACAGTTTGGTGTTAGAATTTTCTAATCAAAATTCGAAAATTGCTTAAAGATAAACATGTGACAGCTAACATCTTCTTTTAGCTAAAAATCAATTCTAACGGTGACGGTCAGAAAGAATTGAAGAAACAGAAAGTGTGATGATGGCCGGAGTGTAGTTCATGCCTTCATCGAGTGAACACTCACTATCACTAGGATCAAAGCAAACTCTATCGCGCTTCAACTTTGAAGCCTCGAACACAGACTTGGTTATCGCGATTCTTACCTACTAGGCTACTCAGGCCGATTTTGAAGGGCATGGAAGCAAGAAACGGAAACCTTTTTGTTTAAGTTCGAAAGCTGCCGATATGTACATCGAAAGATTAACGCTAACTTACTGGCGTTTGGACATTTAACAAAAATTAAAATCAACCCTAACCTCAAATTAAAAAGTATTCCCGTTAAAGCCTAAAGCCTTCCATCGCCTATGAACATTTTTATGCCCTACTAGTAATAGAAAGTATATTCAATTTGTGCTTATATATGTACCGCGTAAGAGTGTAGATCCACCTACATTTTCTGAAGTGATTTAAACTTGTCTGTCCATCACATGTCTGTCCATCGCTGTTTGTGTTCAATTTACAGATCGCAATGTTTCAGGTATTTTGTCGAAAACTGGCACACTAAAATATTTTAATCCCCAAACCAAGACTATTTAAAGAGGTTTGGACCGGAATTTTTTTACTCGCCATACGATGCCTTATTTTGAAAAAGTTGCATTAATAAAAAAATTCCCAATTTTCTTGTGAAACAAAAAATCGCTAAACACAGTAGTAATATTTAAGTGTAATAAATTGATGGGAAAAAGCTGGATAGCACATGGGCCAACTTCCTGAAACCCATTCCAACGAAAAGCAAATCTTTGTAAGACAAATAGATTGAATTTTTACGATTTCCCGATGAAGGTTGATCAATTATGTAATTTCGAATAAAAATTAACTGTATCAAGTTTGGATCACAAAGATCTATTTCTTCATTGTAACCAGATTTAAAGCTTTTCATGAGAAGTAAACCTTTACATGACAACAAAGCCAAGCTATGATCATTTTCCGTGAATTTTCTGATGTGATTTTTTAAGCTTGTCGGTCCATCTCATGTCTGCCCTGGTATGTTTGCGTTAAAAAATAGCTGAAGAATAATAAGACTTTCGGCACAAATATCATCTTCTTCTAAAGGTGAACTACGTCAGTCTTATTTTCTTTGCGATCGTCACTCTCCCACGTATAAGCATTTCCAATTTTGGCATGCCGTGACGGAAATCTTCACAGGAGACGAGGTACCTTACGGTATTTTATGATCGGTCTTGCCCACCAGTAATGTTTATATATGTTATTTTCACAGTTGTGCAGTAAAGTAAGCATTGTGTACATTCTCACTATGGTATGGTTATTGCTTTTCTTGTTGTTGCTGTGTTTTGTATACGGCAAGCACGTGCTTTGTGTGACGCTTTAAAAAACGAATAAAAGAAAAAAAATGAAAAAAAGCTATAATTTATTATTTTTATTGAATGAACAATAACATTATGTGCCTCTGGATGGATGTGTGCTTGGGCGCGCGCGCGTATGTGTGTGTGTGCGTGTGTGTGTGAAAAATAATTCACTACAATTTACTGCAACCTTTGTTCACACCCGCCCTCTCCTCCTTTAGCTCACACGATCTTTGATACTTTATTGTTAGATTTTGCAAAAATTTATTATATGAAAATCATACGAACCGGTTGAGCTGTGTAATGCTTACTAAATGAATGAATGAATGAATGAATGAATGAAGGAACAAATGAATATGAGCTATTCATTCTATGCATAAATTAATTGTAGTGTAGTTGTGCTTTGAAATGCGTTTAATTAAAGCAATTTACACATCATTTACAGACACACGGAAATTAACGGAAATTACATTTTAAATAATTATTGTCATGTTACTTACACCCAATCAAATAGTATTCTATATGAAATTGATTTTTTTTATTTTTATTTATTTTTTTTTTTTTTATCTCTATTTCATTGTTATTATTGGTGCTTTTTTGTATTTATTCCTCTCTTTTCAGTTCAGTTTAGTAAAATCCCGATAATGTTTTTATGGTCAGCAATGGACACCGTCACGATGGCGTTACTATCATCGTTAAAGAAAACCATAAAATACAATTATATAGAGGGCTGCACCGAACTTTTGACAAGACTGACAGTCAGCTAAATTAGTTTTTAAGTTTCCAGCGTAAGCGTAACACAAATCTATGAAACCCAGCTTAACTCACCTTTACTAAGAGTAAAAAAGAGCAGCACCGAGAAGAAGGAGAGGATCATAGAAACGTCGCAACAAAATAATAATCAGCCTTTAATACAACGAATTTTCTCTCTATAAAAAAAAAAAAAAAAAAAAAATAAAAAAAAAAAAAAAAAAAAAAAAAAAAAAGATTAACAGCTCAAAACAGAAAGAAGGATAAAACGTTATAAAGAAAGAAACAAAAGACCAAAAAGAAAAGCCTGAGCACAACCAACACTCAGCATGACATTTAAAATATTCCGTCGTGGCTCGGCCCGTTGTATTGGCTTATTGTCTGCTTTTATAACTATTCTGCTATGTTTGTATTATATTTCGATGGGTCAGCCTGTCATACCGAACGCGTCTAAGGAACTTAGAGATGCGGATGATGGCTTGGGTACAGCCTCATTATCATCTACGTTACATAGCTATAATGTACGGAATAGCTCTGCAACGGGAAACGGTCATTTGCCCTTACAACAACAACAACAACAACAACAACAGCAACATTACACCAGTCACAACGATATAATTTATGATAACAAAACGAAACGAAGTGAACAGTATTTGAAAACAAAGATTTTTACTGGCTTCTCTGAAAAGCACAAACTGATTGCCAAAGCTATACACAATAACAATAACGACGACCACCACCATGAGCAACAACAGCACCAGCACCACCAGCACCAGCACCAACAGCAGCAGCAACAGCAGCAGCAGCGACAACAATCAATATCGTCCATGGCCACGACAACAACGCCCGTCAATACGGCCGCTTTGATTGGTGGTATAGATGTTAAACCTCAGTGGGATGATAAATGTTACAACTTAGATGAAAGCGATACAAATATTACGGCCCTTGAGGAATATGCAAAATTCGAATTTCAGGTAAAATTACATGAACTGGGCTGCCAAAGTTGGCAGCCAACAACATGTTATCATAAATTTATGTTTCCTTTATTTTCTTGTTTCTTGTTTCTTTATTTATTTACTACTTTCGGTATTGTGGGGTAAAACTAACGATGATATATATATATATATATATAGCCCGAATGGTTGCGTACTAAGGAGTATTGGGATAGAGGTTTTGAGGAACGTTTTGAAGCTCAAAAACATGATAAACAACGACCACCACTAAAGGTAAATGAACTATACATAGTCGCTATATGTATATGTATATAAATAACATTGTTGTATATAGTGGGCTATGCATTATAATATAACCTTCTACTGTAATAGGGAGGGAGCGCAAAATTTAGAGTAATTTATATGCCGCAAAATGCAATAATCTACTTATCCTCAAGTTATACGTATTTATAAGCGAAGCATAGTTGCCTACCACACGTTAATCTAAACTCTAATTAAACTTGGAAAACACGTTCAAGTGCTTTAAAGCTTAAAACTATTTAAAAATGCAGTTTTTTCTATCATATTCAGCGCACGAGAGCATCCACTGTTACATTCATCTTTCTTTCTATCCAGAAGCTTTGCTCTCATGTCGTCCTTTTCTCGGTAATAGCATCCTTTAGGTGAGAGATGGCTTTAGCCTTGTTTAGGTTAGACTAACATGCCACTCCCTTTTGCCTTAAACCTCATGAGGTCAATAATGGATTTGATGTGAAAGCCATAAAAAAGCAAAGAACTTTCCCACCTTTTAAAGGGGACTTTTTTTTACATATGCAAGTATGCTATATATCAGGTCTTCAAGCCTGAAATTTGTAGAAAGCAAGCAAAAACGCTATAGTAGAGCACGGTCCATCATTAAATATCGTAAGCAAAAGCACTAAAGTGGGACACTACCCGTCATTCACCACTTCGGTTACTACATATGACGAGTTTATTTGAGCAGTGGTTGGAAAGATGGTCTCATTGCGAGCTTTTTCAGTAGTGCTCGTCCTTGGGTAGGTAGCCAGAGTTTCATTAAAATGTCCAAAAAATTGTGAACCCCGCAGGCTGAAGAAAAGAAAGCAACATGGACACAAAGACAGACAAGCTTAGATCGATATAATAAAAGATGGATCCTTTACTTGGGCAGTGGTTGAAAAAGTGATTCGATCACAATAATTTTCAATAGTGCTCATCCTTGGGAATTTCATCAAAATGTCTCAGAAATTGTGAACTCTGTAGGTTGAAGAAAAGAAAGCAAGATGGAAAGAAGAACAGACAAACTTAGATCGGTATAATAAAAAGTGGATCCTTTACTTGCGCAGTGGTTGAAAAAGTGTTCCGATCACAATAATTTTCAATAGTGCTCATCCTTGGGTTGGTAGTCCGAATTTCATCAAAATGTCTCAGAAATTGTGAACTCTGTAGGTTGAAGAAAAGAAAGCAACATGGACAGAAAGACATAGAGGCTTAGATCGGTACCATAAAAGGCGGGTTCATCTCAAGTCCTTCTAGTTGTTGTACAGACTTAATTTATCTTGGGATGGCAAGTGCTGGTGTAGGATATAAAAAGTAAAGATCATAACAACAATGGAGTTATAGACTGCTGTCTACTTTCTAAATAATTTCCTTATCTTTGAATAAATACTTCCTCACTGTATCTCAATTCCGGATAATTTTCTCCCTAACCTAGACAAAAGTTGCTAATTATTATGATTCTAAACTAAGCAACACAATTAAATATTTAAAGACATTTCTCTATACCCTAGCGATTAAGCGATATGATCATATATATATAAAAATTTTATTTATCGTATTTAGGTAATCGTCGTTCCTCATTCCCACAACGATCCCGGTTGGTTGAAAACATTTTTAAATTACTTTCAAAGCGATTCACGGCAAATTTTAAATCTGATAGTCACTAAAATGCAAGAGTATACCGATATGACTTTTATCTGGTCTGAAATTAGTTTCTTGCAATTGTGGTGGGATCAAGCGCATCCAACGAAACAGCGAGCTCTGAAACGTTTGATAAATTCGGGACGTTTTGAAATTACAACCGGTGGTTGGGTAATGACCGACGAGGCTAACGTTCATCTCTACGCCATGCTGGATCAACTAATTGAAGGTCATCAATGGTTGAAAAACAATTTAAACGTTACACCCACCGTAGGTTGGTCTATCGATCCTTTCGGTCATGGTAGTACAGTGCCTTATATCTTGGCCAATAGCAATTTCGAAGGGGCTATTATACAACGAATCCATTACGCTTGGAAACAATGGTTCGCACGACAAATGAAAGGCGACTTCATCTGGACCCCTTATTGGCAGGAGCGAGGACAGACCGGCACCCAACAAAATGGTCGTTTGCTGACACACAATATGCCCTTCGATATCTACTCGATTAAGAATTCTTGTGGTCCGCATCCGTTTATATGTTTGGACTTTGATTTTCGTAAAATACCCGGCGAGTATACCGAATACTCGGTCCGTGCCCAGTTCATAACCGACGAGAATGTGGAAGAGAAGGCTCAATTGCTATTGGAGCAATATGCTCGAACTGGTTCTCTATTTCCTCATAATGTGGCCCTAATACCGGTAGGTGATGATTTTCGTTACAATGAAGAGCGTGAAATCAAACAACAGTACACGAACTACAAAAAGCTAATCGATCACATTATGAACAACAAGCGTATGTACAATGTAGACATAAGTTTTGGTACACCAAAAGATTATTTCCGGGAAATCCGTAAACGTGCGAAAGACTTTCCCACCTTTAAGGGGGACTTTTTTGTATATTCCGACATCTTTTCGGAAGGTCGACCGGCCTATTGGTCGGGATTTTACACGACCAGACCTTATTACAAAATATTGAGTTCGGATCTCGAACATAATCTACGAGCCGCTGAGATATTGTTCACTTTAGCTTATAACACAGCCCGCCAGCAGAAACATGAGAACGCAATCAAGATTTTCGAAAAGAACTATGAGAAAATGATCCATGCCCGCCGAAATTTAGGATTATTTCAACATCATGATGCAATCACTGGCACTTCCAAGGCAGCTGTTATGCGCGATTATGGTATGCGTTTATTTGAGAGCATACAAGACGTCGTACATATGCAAGTATCTTCCATTGAGCTCCTTATACAAAACGGAAGCTCGAAACATAATTTTCTATTAAGTGATATTGAGCGAGATAACTTCAGCAAGCTGCCACGTAAAACTCCTATTCCCCTCACAGTGACCAGTCAAAGTGGAGACTTTTCAATTGAATTCTCCTCGAATAGCGGCGATGGCAAGAGCTCGTCATTTGTAGTATTTAACCCTCTAGCATATCGGCGAGTCGATTTTCTAATAGTACGGACACCCACCTGTAAAGTGAAAGTTTTAAACGAACGTGGCGAAGAGTTACGGAATCTACAAATTAACCCGGTATGGAATATAATCGATCCGGATGAAAATGTTTTTGGGAATACAGTGAATGGTGCGGGCTTGGGTCGTATTCGCACCTCTAAACGCGTATATGAAGTACTCTTCACAGTCGAATTGGATGCACTCGCCTTGACCACCTATCAAGTAGTTGTCGATGAAGTCAATTATAAACGCTTAATGTCCACCATATATTGCGATGATTGTACGGATCGTAATGAAAATACCGATTCGCCCAAATCGACACCAGAAGAAGAGTTTCCCATACGAACTAAACCGTCCGGCGATATACAATTGGAAAATAATCGTATGCGCTTACTGTTTGAGGAGAAGACTGGATTTTTAATAACCCTTTCGCGTAAGGGTGAGAATCAGCAGCTAATGAAACCGATGCCATGTGCCATAAAATTTGCTGCTTACCGTAGCGCACAATTTCATTCTGGCGCTTATCTTTTCAAGACCGATCCCGATCAAACTGAAGCTGAGACCGATGTTCTCGAACAATATGAAGAAGACGTACGAATTATTATTACCTCGGGATCAATCGCTAGCGATGTAACGGTGTTGTGGGGTCCATTTCTAGCCCATACAGTACGTCTTTTCAATACTCATACTTTCTTAGACGGAGCTATATTCATAGAAAATGATATTGATTTTGAACCGCCACCGAAAAATCGTGAAACTGAGTTATTTATGCGTTTTATAACCGATATCGATAATATAGCCACAGTCAATAGGAATTTGCTTAAAGAAGGTGAACCCATACCGGAATTACCACAATTTTACACCGATCAAAATGGTTTCCAATACCACAGGTGAGAAAGCTACCTTTGGCTTAACAACTATTCTAAAAAAAACAAAAAAAAAAACTTTTCTTATTTGCTTCCAGGCGTGTTAAGGTTCCATCAATAGGTATTGAGGGTAACTATTTCCCTATCACTACGACTGCTTTTATGCAAGATGACAAAATACGTCTCACTTTATTAACTACTCATGCCCAAGGGGCCGCCAGCTATGAACCGGGTCAATTAGAGGTAATGCTGGACCGACGAACCTTATACGATGATTATCGCGGTATGGGTGAAGGTATTGTTGATAGTCGTTTAACGCGTCATAAATTTTGGTTACTAATTGAAGATGTGAACGCCCGTATCCCCGAGACCTCATCTACACCTAATACCTATCAAGTGCCCAGTTTATTAGCCAATTATTTGGCCAATAGTTTACGTTATCCGGCCAATATTTATTTTATAGAAAATTTTGATAAGTCTTTGCAACTTAAAACCAAAGTTAAGTTACTTGAACACAAAACTTGGCCCTGCGATATTCATTTGTTAAATTTGCGTACTCTCTCCGAAGAACAACTGCAATTGTTCCCTTCATCATCAGCCTTAATGATTTTACAGCGACAAGGTTACGATTGTAATATAAATAGTCACTTGATTGACATGACGCGTGTCTGCCCATTCACTAACACAGGAGGACTAGGTAAAGTAATTTTCAATAGTTTAGAGATCGAACGAATTGAAAAAACGACTTTAACGGGTTTGCGTACCGAAACGACAACACAACGTAAACGTTTAAAATCATTTGCTGATATAAATCTAAGACCCATGGAATTATTGACTTTTAATCTAACATTTAGAACTTAACTTTAGAACTTGACTGATTTTTTCTTTCTTTCTTTTTTTTACTATTTTTTCCTTTATTTCCTTAAAAGTTAGAGAAAAAAAATGTACAAATAGTTTTTATTTTATTAAATATATGGTTTCATCCTATCATCTAAGTTATTATTTTAATTAAAAGTCACAAATCATTCCATACAATAGCTTTTTGAACCAGTATTTGTTTTAATCATTAACGTAATCATATATGTGAAATCGAATATTATAATCTAAACTGTGAACAATTGCAGTTTAATATAATCTAAACTGTCTTAAGTGAACATAACCTCATATATTATAAATAAATATAATTTTTTAAATTGAATTTCCCCTTCGGTATAAAAAGTTGCCTACAAATTCAATTTTAGGTTATAGGTTATTATATTTTACTTTTGCATAACCTATACAATCCTAAGTGATACTTAGGGTCTCTTACAAATGGAAAATTTACCAATTAACCTTCTATGCTTATAGGTTATTATATTTTACTTTTACATAACCTATATGACCCTTAGTGATACTTTTCCTAATGCAACTACAAATTTTCTTTTCAATTTCCTATTTCGTAACTCCATTCCAATCTATATTTCGATCAGAGACTCTTCTAAAATATAATTCCATCTTCTTCTCCAAAATGTTTTTTTTTTTTTTTAATTATTTAAAGAAATAATCTAAAAATTATATTGAAAATAGTGCAATATCTGCCAATACGTCCTTAAAATTAAAAAAAAAAAATTAATTAGAGCTGATATGTTAAATTCTGCTCTCTGACGTATATATTTTTAGTAAATATATTTAATGTACCTTTTTTTTTTTTACTAAGCGAATTATATATATATATATATAGTTGTATGTGTACACAGAATTTTTTTTTGTTTTATAAAAATCATTTTTTTTTTTTTTTGTTAATATACATGTACTTTTTTTTTTAGTTTAATAAATTACTTCAATTATCTCTTAATTGGGTTTTTAAGAAAAATATGTAGAAAAAAAGGATTTATTTCTCAGGCATTATATAATGAAAGAAAAATTACGTACATATTTCTATATATATAAATACGTTTATTGATGTAAGAATGAAAAGTATTTTACACAGTAGAAGTATCTCGATACCAACAAAAACAAACAACAACAATACTCACACACATCCAAATTATTATTAGCATTATTAATGTAATTAAGGCACTCATTTAATTTTAAAAAAATTAAAATTATTATAAACCACCAAAATCGAATCCATTATTATTCGCACACTGCGAAAATATTGGAAAAAAAAATTATTTGAAAATAGAAAATATATTTATGTTAAAAAATAATTATATTCGGTTTAAACCGATCATTCGATAGTCTACATCGCATGTGCTTTATTTTTAATTACTTTCAAATTTCCTTCAAGGCAATAATAAAGAATCGAATCTTTGCGATCCTGTAAGCAGATTGAGCAAACGAGTATCTGAAAATTGCAAAATCTTTCTTGTTAAAGACTGTTGGCCGATATACCGATCGACTCAAATTCACTTTCTGAATCCTATCTAAGCTTGTCTCTCCGTCCGTCTGGTTGTCTTATTTTCTTGCCCTCAACGTGCAGATCGCAATTTCCGAAAAATTCAGATGAAATTTGTCATACTGACGTGGTTTGCTCCATAGACGAAGTCTATTGAAATGGATCGGACCACTTTTTCGAACACTACTCATACAAATACATTATTTTGGAAAGTCATGACATGAACAATTGTAGGAATGGTGCAGAACGTTTACTGGTCGTCTGTGGCACACATAATGTTCTTATATACTCCTGTGCTCATGTCTTCTTACATGGGATATACGTTCCTTAGAAACCCGTGCAAAAAAAACGTGTAAAAAATACATAGGACATATTGCAAAATTTAGATATATGTTTCACTACTTTAAAAGAAAAGGCTGTAAATATTTTCCCAAAGGACCGTGCAAAAAAAGTCAGAATGAATTACATATTACATATTTGTAAAACAAAAGCAAATTAATTTTATTGTAAAAAACAAAATTAAAATTGGTATACAAGCAAAATTCAGTCCATAAGCACAAGATATAAAATTTTGAATTGACTTTGCGAATAAAAATCAATTTCGCATCTTGATAGCGAACTCAACGCTCTAACACAAAATAAGTGCTGAACACCAAAATGCTGTGTTCAAGTTAAAGTCTGACGAGATAAAGAAAAAAGTGACCATAAAGTTCGGATATTTCCCGCAGTAGACCAAGTCATTGACATATGTGTGGGCATAAACCGGTCGATTTCTGATCACTCTAGTTCCCCAATTATCCGTTGTTACAGTATACACAAGTTTCTGTAAGAATTAGAGGAAATGTTTTCTTTTTTTTTTGGATACGTCTTAGAACAAAAAATTTGTGTAAAAAGGTTTATTCTTATTGGCGAACCGTGTTATTTCAAAATGGGGTAAAGAAAGTCGTATAAAGAAAGGATTTGGGTGTACCTGCCGAAGGTTTTGGTACAAAAAAACCGTCAAATAGAAATTGTCGTTAAGTATGCCACTTGCAACGTCGCTTGGCAAAATTAAAGATCGGCGTTCAATAGCATGAACCTTTCAAAGAGCATGTGATGTAAATTATAATTGAATAGAAAATATAGCAAAAACAGTTTGCACACACACTTTATAGACTAATTTGAAAAAAAAAAAAATATAGATATATATCTAACCGACGAGAATGGGAGAAGAAAATAATTATGAAAAAAAAAAAAAAAAATTTTAAATTAAAAGAAATGGTTAAGCAAATAAATAAAAAAGAAATACTTTAATTTCTATTAAATAGTTCTCCTTATCTCCTAAGCTACGAACATTACTTGACCGGAAAGTAGTCGCCATGAAAAAAAAAACAAAAAGACAAATCTAAAATTTAATCTGGGAGATGTTAGAAAATGAACACACACACATACATAAACTGTTATTAATCTCTTAAGAAAACATAGTTTTAATGTTTATTAAAGCCCTGCTTTAAGTTTTGAAAATAATTTTATTCATGAACATTACTTTTTAATAACCCAGAGTGTACGATTTGTAATGGCTAGGTCTGGAAATCCTCATTTTCTGTCTAAATATCGAACTACTGAATTTATTATTTTTAAGGCTACTCTTAAGTGGCATTTGAAGAGGAACGCAGGTTGTAGAGGCGGACGGACGTGTCATTGCTGAACTAGTTAGGATGGAGGGGGTCTCAATTTTGGTCCCAGAGGCATTCCAAAGACGGCTACATCTAAAAGAAGTAAACATTCTTTATCCTTGTAGGAATAAACGGACGGATGAAACCTGCTTACCAGACGGGCAGATCATAAGTCGTAGGCTTATGCCGTGTACTCCATCCTACCTATGGTCTTCTTCGACCAATGATTTTTAATGGAAGACCCCGAATGACTTTGGAATGACACGAGCGTCCGTGTCTTCAACCTCCGATTCATTTCAAGTGACACTTAAGAGTAGCCCCAAAAATAATAAAGACAATAGTTCGTTAGAGAGACAGACACTGAGGATTTCCAGACCTAGCGGTTACAGATTACCTAAAACACGCATAATCATCATTTATCATAACTGCAAGCGCGGAAAAAGCAAACGACATAATTTTCACCGAGTTCAATGCTGAATCCTTTGCTTTTAAAGTTTTTTTCTTTATTTGTATAAAGAGGACTGGCAGGCATTTAACGCTAGATTGGCGCATGTCGAGTATATACTGACTTTGCCTCAAAGAGATCATGTTTGCCTCAAAACACTAAAGATAAAGATTTTTTTTTTTTTTATTGAATCATAATGTACATAGGATAGGATTGTTATGTGTGGAATAGCACATCGGACAAATGGCCTCCACCGTTTTATTGGTTTTATTGGCACATACGCAATCTTTTATCGAAATTTTCCGTAACCATTTGATGAAGCGTTAAATCTCCTACTTCAATGCATAGGTAGGCTTTGTAGGCTTGTGGCCAAAGACTTTTGACTTCAAATAAGTCCATGAAAAAAAACCGAGTGGGGTCAACTCTAATCACCGAAACGAAAAAGTACACGACCAGGGAATGTCTCAAGCACTAATTGAAGTGCCGCCGTCTTATTGAAATGACATGTGGTTCACATTAATGTCATCCAATTTAGGCAGAAAGAACTGGGTTATCACAACAATAACCAGTCATTACTTGACTAGCATCATTTTCGGAGAAGTGTGGTCCGATGATGCCCCCAAGCTAAAATCCGTGCTAAAGAGTGATACTTTGTGGGCGCGTTGGTTTTTCGACAATGGCACACGGATTCCCTAAACGCCAAATGCGGCAATTTTTCCTACTAACGAAGCCATCAGGGTAAAAATGACCTTGATCGCCTAGGATGATATTGTTCGAAAGATCATCATCCATTTGTTAATGTTCATTAACCCATTCAACGAATTCTCTTCGCTATACATAGTCATTAGGCTTCAGTTCTTGCGTCAATTGAACCTTATAAGCATGGATATGCAGACCTTCAGTGAACGCACGAAGTAAAGAGCTTCTTGAAATTTGCAGTTCTTGTCTATGACGCCAACGTTCTCTAACTTTCACCAACACTCTTAGGCACTACTTCGATGTTAGTGAACAGCCAGCATGTCTTGCATCACCAATTGATTCAGTCTTATTTAATTTTCCAACTACTCTCTTCAAAATTAAATCTATATTCCGATTTTATTGTGTACGAAATTTGCAAACTGTGGCCACCAAACTTTCATTATTTTTGAAATATTGTTCCACAATGAAAACCGCGTTTTTCTCTCGTGCAATGGTCCATTTTTGCTAACCCTAAACTGTTAGCTGTTTGCATTTCTCTTGCATTGTACTTCTTGAACCTGACAATTCAAACGTTTTAACGCCGAATTTGGTGCCAAGCTTATCTGGTTTATTCCTTATTGCGTAAATGGGCAACTAACGTTAGTTGACCCTGAGTATACTCAATAAATATTTCCCCCACTTCATTACTTCATGAGTTTCTTTAACTTAACATTCGTTTTTTTTGAAACTAAGGTATGGGGAAGGGTAGGAAAGGAATTAGTATTTGGATATATTTTGTAATTTTATTAATAATCACTACAAGTTTTTGCACCCACAATCGATGGCGGTCCAAGTTTTTGCCACACCTCGAAGGAAGCTCGAGATACCGCTTAAAACATATATATTCTTAACCGATGTAAGCATGTCCGTCCATCTGTCTGTTTGCAGTAAACATTCTCTTGATCGCAAAAATGAAGCCACTGACTTTAAATTCGGCATTGGGAGCTCTTGCAAGCAGGTTGATACGGAAAGTGGGACGAATTGTCAAAGCACAAGCCCACAATAAGACATAAAATGGACACATATCTGTTTCTCCAAAAATTTTTGCTTATTACTCATGAATTATAAAAGATAAAGAGCTGAAATTTTCTATATTTACTGGGATGGAGGAAAAATGGGAAATCAATCACGCCCACATAAAGTTATGAGTAACCAAATGTCCATTTCTGTTTATTACTTAAAAGCTAAACAAGAAAGACTTTTAAAAATTACTCAGCGCATTCTTCATATGAAGATATACCATCTGTCCAAAAATGTGTTGATAAAGATAAATAGGGGAACTCCCCCCGAAAAGGTGGAGGAAGCAATATAATCATATAAAAAAGCATTTGAAGAACTTGATGAAATCGTAAATGACTCGTTCCGGCAATCTAGTGCTAAATTACATTTTCTATTGGTCAATTGTTAGCTATTAAAGATCTTAAACAAAGTCAGTCTATGCATACCGCAACTTGTAATTAAAGTCCCCGAGGACTTTCCAAACTAGAAGATTTAGTCCAACAAAAGCTTTAAAGAGCCAAAGTGAATATTTTCCATCTACACTGGAAACATCTAACAGTAAGGCAAATTAAGTCCCTATGTCAAAGTGTTTGTACTGTGCTTCTAGTTCTCAAATGTGACAATCCGAAGGAAACGTGGGCTAATCGTAACACTTGAAAGCCTTTCGGAAAGTAATTAAAGAAAACCTTAAACATGATCCAACGCCAACACGATATGCGTCACTGTTCCTATGCCCAACAAATCTCATAAGGAAACGTTTTAACATTATTATTATATAAAAAATTTAAACAAGAAAATAAATTAATTTTATTTAGAAATACTTAAAAAAGATATTTAAAAAAATAAATAAATAAAAATTATCTGTTGTTATCATTATTATTATTATTATTATTTTTAGACTGATTAGCTTAAATATTTATTTGCCTATGAAATAAAATTTTATTAAAGAAAAATGCATATATATATACCGAACAGCTTTAACATTCACTTAATATATCTATCATTTATGTTTAAAATATACGAAAACAACAACAAGAACAACAAAAGCAACACTTGCCTTTTTAGCTAAAATATTTAAAACAACACTTTATGAAAACATATTTTAATTCACTATTTTTCATTTCAACAAAGGAAAAGAAAAAAAAAAAAACTAATAAAAATAAAACAAGACTCGTAAAAGTTTTTAAAAATTTCAAATTTTTAATAACAAAATTTTTACATTTAGGATTTTTTAAATGCACTTTACTTTACTGAGGTTTCAATTTTTCATCAACGTTTTTTTCTCCCCCGAATTTTCATTTCTCTTGATTTTCTTATGACATCATCGACTTTTTTCTTTCTTTTTTTTCGTTCGCCGTTCCATAAGATTTCTTCTTCATTGTTGTTAAATATACAGCGTCGTTGCTTGTAACCGAATTCGAACAATTGCCGCAGCATCTGGTCTGAAGACTTACGGAGCCTCTACTAACGCATGCTGTATAAAGTTGTGCTTAGAGGGGAGGTAAAGTATTGGTTTATGGCAGACATCATCAGATCTGAAGACGTGGCGCTCACTCCCAAATAAACAAAAAAACGTCAGAGCTTACGGCGAATGACCGACAAGTGTTAAAAAACGGGCTCTTTATGGGCCTAATCGGCTAATACTTGTTTATGCAAAGTTCATATTAAGTGTGTGGAGACGTATGTAATACATCCCTACTTTTCGCTATATCGATCGATTCAAAGTCATTTCAAAGCCATTGTTGTTCTGATCTTTACTTTTTATACCCTACATCACTACTCCTCCGACGTGCTCCTACGATAAATTAACTTCGTGCGGATGTGTACAACATTTACAAATACTTAAGATGGAAGAAGCTTGTCTGTCTGCCCGTCCGTCTATGTTCTTGTGTTCAACTAACAGGGTACAAATTTTTGAGATATTCTGATGAAATTTGGTATGTTTGGTCATGTTTTCATCCAAGGACGAGCACTATTGAAAATATTTCGGATCGGACCACCCTCCTAATATAATTGTTATTTGAGTGGCTACATTAAGCAAAGTGTTTTATGAAATTTGGCGCACCGACAGGTTGAGAAGATGCTTCCGGTCGGATCATTTTTTTCTTCAAATCCCAGATAACGTCTTCTTTTGAAAAGTCATTACGTGAATAACTGTGTTAATCAAAGTTGATCTTAGCTTGTCCGTCTGTCTGTCCGTCTACAGGTCGCCTATATTTTGTATACCACATTTCAATGAACTTTGGTATACCAACGTGTTCAGCGCAAGGATGAACGCTATTGGAAATGGTCCGGATCGGACAACTTTTTCAACTAGCTGCAATATAATGGCGAATGATGGACTGTAGATTACTTCAAACTTTAAATTCTTACTATCGGATGACAAATATTTCAAGCGCAAATTACGATTGAGTTTACTCGATATCGAGCAAAAATTTGACCCTGGCAGGACGAAGGGCTACTTTTTTTTCTACTTTTTTTAAATCGTTTGTTCATTTCAGTTGAGCAACACAGACCGTTCGTGTTCCTATTCCAATACACGTGACTTTTCAAATGTAAAGCAAAAGCAAATAAATCGTGTAAAATTTTAGAGACGGATGTCCTTCTGAACACTTATTTTAGGCATGGCTGGAAACTGTCATTACCGGCACCACTTTTTGCTTTTCCTTCAATTGCCCGAAATCGCACCCCTGCCCAAAACATGCTTTGAACTCAATGAAAATTGAAAAGGCGATCGCGAAAATCCTTCAAGCAGCCTAAACACTTAAGCAGGAAAAAATAAAATTTGAAGAAAACTTATAAAGCAATCTAATGAATCCATTTTTCATCTTTTGTTCTGCTCTATCATTTGTTTAAAGAAAAACATTTTTTTTTAAAACAATATCAACGAAAACATATAATTATTAATTTTTTTTTATTTTTTTTTTTATTTATTAATCGACTTATTTGGTAACTTAAGTGTCTAGTTATTGGAAATACATAGAGTTACTAAAAGAGAAAAAGCCTCGAAATATTCAATTCTAATTAAATTATATTATATATATACACACAAACACACATAGAGATATATGTGAATGAAACGTGAAAGAAATTTCGCGGAAAGGCATTGAAATGTTAGTTTTAAACTTTAAGAAAATGTATACAAGAAATAAGAAGAAAAATACCTTCAATTCAAAAAATGAAAACAGAAAAACAAAAAAATTATTCCAAATAAAAATGAAATATTCATGTATATGTATATATTAATAACAATGAACAATGAAATCGTCTTCAATTCTCTTACTCCTCAACAAAATCATACGTATTTGATCTCCTCAAGTCCTCCTACTCCTGGATACCTCCTACTCCTCCACTCCTCTTACTCCTCAACTAATTCGTACATATTTGGTCTTCTCAAGACCTACTACTCCTCAGCTAATTCGTACATATTTGGTCCCCTCAACTCCCCTCTACTTCTCAACTAATTCGGACATATTTGGTTCCAGCAGCTCCTCCTACTTCTCAACTAATTTGTACATATTTGGTCTCCTCAACTAATTCGTACATATTTGGTGCCCTCAACTCCTCCTACTCCTCAACTAATTCGTACATATTTGGTCCTTTCTTTAAGAGTAAACCTTGGTAGTTAATGGTATCGATTAAATTACTAACGCCGCAAGTTATGCCCACTCTCGTGGCCATGTCTTTTAATTCATCATATTCGAATATGCGGCGACACAAGGCATTCGAACGCATTTGCAGCAATTGTAGAAATTTTTTTGCATTTCCTCTTGGCGCACTGCCACTGCTAGAATTGCGAGCAAGTTGGCTGGTAGTTGCCATCGCTTGTAGATTTCTAGATGGATTATTCTCGATATAATCGCCCAATTTGATATCAGCATTACTGTATTTAACCAAAGAGATGACATCATAGACATGAGCCTTAGTCACTTCCGTAGAGAAATCAATACGAGCACGCGCCTGACACAAACGAATCAAGCCAGCGAGATGGCTATTAAGAAAAATAATATAGTTCGTTATTCATCCTCCTTTAGAGTAAACTAATTTCTTTAACTTTCGTCTATTTCTTGATAACAAATAAAATTTTGATTTAATTACCTAGAATTTATCGATAAAGCGTCTTCTTCGCTTTGCTGTTGTCCTCTAATTTCCATATAAAACTTCTGAAGATCTTCAGTTGCCTCAGCAATGAATAACGGCTTCACTTGCTGACGAGCATAAGCTAAATAAAAAATACAAATTTCATATTATCTACGCACACAGAGTACTTGAGGCAAAGAGATACATAAAAAATCGGGCGAATTGAAACAAATACGAAAACTATATTCGGTAGTGACCGAGTCTTTTATTCCCCATCATCGTCATTTTACAAAAGTTTGAAAAAAAAAGAAAAATATAATTTTTCGTAATCTATAACATTGGATCGGATGGGCGTGGCTAATTTGTTCTATTTTTGTAGAATAATTTGTGTGGAAATATATTTTGCATCTGTTGCGGTTTATGAGCAACGGACAAATGGCACGAAACGGCAAAAAGTCTTCTCAGTTTCTGTTTGTATAGTCGCGGGGCGTAGAAGGCGTGTTCTTTGATCTGTTTGAGCCATTTTCAAATTTCTTTCGGAAATTTTTAGGCGATACCTCTTTTGCTAGCAGGAGAATGTGTATCGCAGATACAGTTGGGCAGACAAACATACCGCGAAGCTTACGTGCTTTCTAAATTTGAAGCTAGCTAAGAATTTGTATATCTTCAAGCTTTTTTCTGCGCGTTATAAAAGTACTGAGAAAAAAATTAAATTTTGCTATACTATAACACTGAGTACGCGCGATCAATTTTTCCCACATTGATGGTGTGGTATAGTATGGTATGGTATAGTATCGTTCAAATTTTTATGCTTTTATCTGCTGCAGTGTGTTTGTGAGTAGTTAAAAAAAAAGGCAATTTTTTCCCCTTTCGAAAAAGAGAGGTGTTGTCAGCGTACGTGGTACAGTAGGCGTGTCCTTCGGCTAATTTGGCTTACTTTCAAAACCAACCTGCATGTTTCTGTTACAGTTAAAGTCGATAGTTTCATTTTTGCCGCAAACAGAATGGTTACGACAGATATTGCACAGGAGGACAGACGGACGCGCCCAAATCGATCCACAATTTAATGCTGATCAAGCATGTACATACTTTTGCGGGGGCTCTAAAGCTTCTTTCTAGACGTCGCAAACATTTTGACAAAATGAATATACCTTTCATTCTTCGGTGATGGATATAATTGATCTATACAATTTTGCCACATTACTCCTCGTTTATATGTGAGACGAAGAAATGCAAGGAAAAAAGAAAATACTGCAAGTGTATGCGTAAATATTAGTAACTTGAAAAAGCAAGTCCGCTGATGAGGCACTTCTAGAATAGAAGCATATATATTGAAATTTGGACATGGCTTAGTCCACTTAATGTCAACATCCAAAAAAAAAAAAATAAATAAATAAAAAAATTTATATTTTCCGAAGTTTTGTTTCTACGATTCTAAGAACGTTTTGGTTTTTCTAGGACTAAAGCCAGGCCGCTCAAGCGCGGAGTTGTAATAAGAGTTTTTATGTGAAGTTCCTGGATTTGCTTCTATTGCGAAAATCTACTAAAAGTCAGCCGTGTAATGCTGTATCGACTCGTGCGGTTCATAATATTAGGTTTACCGGAAAGCTCCGCCCGTTCCGTTTACAACACATTTCAACAAGTACGCTCATGGTCATTGGACCCATGTTTGGGTCCTCCGTTTTACCAAGGAATGTATGCACAGTGACCTAGCAAATGAACGAACACGAAGGTGATTCATAGTAGTATTAATTGGGACGCGGACGTGTATCCTTGGCTACTGATAAAGTTCTTTTGCGTCACTGTATTTTGTAGGAATTCCAACAGGAAAGAAATGCGACACAAGTATGTAGAAATTCATGGAAAGTGTTTGGTGAAGGTACAGTTTATGATAGAACATGGGGAAGATGGTTCGAAAATTTTCAAATAAGTGACTTCGATGTTTCTGGTATGCCACGTTCTGGGCGATCGATCACCTTTGATCGATGACGATACTGCCAACATTATATTGTAGGGAAATTCTTTTCGGACAACATCGGACATTACGGAAAGGCTTCATTCAGCTCAATAAATCATTTCGAGCCGAGGATTTTGCTTTATCCTGAAGATGAAGAGAACTCTCCGCTAGACCTATCACAACCTGGCTATGACGTGTAGGTGTAATTAGTAACTAGAAAACATGATTTGGAAAAGTCATTTTTCTCTTTTGCTTACTTATAAATTTTTTTAGCAACATGGTCGGTATTAAGTCCAATTCTTCGCCTTCGTCAGCACGCAACTTTAAACGTTCGATCAAGTCGGTGCTTTCTATATTTTCTGTGCTCCAATCCTTTTCGCTCACCGTGTTATTAAATTTTGGTAAAGTGTTGAATTTATTCATGATTGTTGAGTTTTTCTTAAATCCACCATGAACAGCTCGAACGTGCTCACTAAATATGGCATCGCCCTCTTTATTGGGCTTGTCTAGCATAAGAAAAATTAAATGGAATTCATTTAACAGCGTAGGACTAATCCGTATATTGTTGGTCAGTACTTTCGATTGATCGTAATGGCCATGCATTGAATTTGCAGTAGCTATGACCGAGGTTGAGGCTTTCAAATTTGCATAGATGGCGACGGTGGGTACAGCGACGATTTGAGTTTGCATGAAGCTAATCAAAGCATCCTGTTGCGAGGATAAACGATCTATATCATCTATCGAACAATGGCCTCTATTTCCTCTTAACAAACCACCAGATTCCAAAATACTGTTTGAACGGCCTTTAACAGTAGCTGTTACTTTAGGGCCACAGCCTGCCAAACCCTGCTTACTACGAATTAAAGCACCTTGGAGAAAAGAAGAAAAAATATTCCAATATGCGATTACAAATATTGATGAAATTTCATTACCTTTCTGTGAGATCTGGGCGCACATACGTGCTATACGTGATTTACCTACGCCAGGATCACCGATCAATAGAACATGGATTTCTTCTTCGTCATGTAATTGGGAACCAGAGCCTCCAATTATCGATAATAAAGCACCGGCTTTAACTACTTCATGGCCGTAGACTTCGGGTGCCAACGAATGAACCAACAATTTGAAACTATCTGTCGTTCCATTTATAGTGGTGATAGCTTGTATATCAGTTTCGTTGAAATGATGAGGAGCCCGCTCGGCCTTTGTAATCGAGCAAACTTTCAGGTAAACTTTCATTTGTTTACCACCTGCTACTTCCTGCAGACTACACATTTTCAAAACTCCTGTCATTACAACTTCTTCACCTATTACCACAGAATCAACTAAGTCGTAATGTAGTTCTGCTTCCAAACAATAGTCGATCGACGTATCCTCATAATGCAATACATCCATCCGGGCCTCGGCCAATTCTATGATTTGCTTCACTTTTAAACGAGTAAAAGGTGAAGAACGCATTTCTATGAAACCTTGTTTAGCCATACAACCAAGAGTTTTGCAATCAGTTGGCCGGTTCGGTTGGAGATCTGCAAGAGAAGGCAGGTCGTAATACGTTCTTTAGTATAACGTTTTCTTTTTTTTTTATTCATTTTACTGCCAAAATTTAATCCACGTATACACAGAATAGCCAGAAAAAGGCAGATAAATACGGGGCATGAATAAATCTACCTGGACTTATATAATTATTAAAGACATTTAACTTTATACACATTTGGGCTTACCTCCCTGTCTCAGTGCTTGATCTTGTTTACAACGACTGCATTTGTAAGCCACCCATGAAGCATATGCCTCTACCTCGCCCATAGACTTCACCACACCTCTCACGCAATACAATTGATCTATCTCCATTAAAGGGATTTGTTCCATAGGCTGCTCTACTAAAAATCCCTCCGGCCGAACATAAATTTTGCGTGGCTTCACTGCTCGTGGCACATAGTTCCATTGATCGCTTTTTCCCATACCCGAATGAGCATCAATGGCTACCTCCAATGCTACGCAGAATAATCAAAAAAAAAAAAGGCAGATAAGCGGACACTTGGACTTACCTCCCGTTTGCATAGCTAATGCCATAATAGTCATCGTTTTGTAGGGATTGGTTTGTATGTCATCGCGTAATGTAGGCCAATCTTTTTGCAAATCTTCATCCATCTGCAATATTTTAGCCATTATCTGAAAATAGCCCTTTTTATGTATGTCCATGAAATCGTATTTCATTACGAAATTCTTGTAATGTGTTTCCATAAGTTTGACGCGCGTATGGGTTATGCTATTCTGTTCAAAATTTGAACTATAGAAATATAAACGCCATCCGGGATAGCCATTAGGCGTTTCAATAGCGAAAGATTGAATCATTTGTTCGGCATCTTCAGGAACAGCGTAAATCTGAGGTCTCAGAAAGCTTGATGAAAAATCTCCAGCAATCCGCGGCGCCGCAGGAGCTGCAGGTGGTCGCATAGTACCCCAAGCACCGCGACCGCGACTAGTGCCTGGAATAGTACGTCCATTGCGCTTGAAATAGAAATAAGGACGATAACCACGACCACTCCCACCACCGCCACCACCACCACGTCCTCTCGCAAATCTAGGATTGCCTCGTGGATTGAAAGGATACATCAGTCAAGAAGAAATTTCAGAAATACTTTCACATTACTACTGAAATATTTGTTTGAATATTAAGCGCTCTAATCTTCGCTTATTTACATATGTGGTTAACAGCTGCGTTGTCTTTCTTATGCTTTCATGAAATGAATAGCTATGCTATTTGTTAACAGAGGGAGCTTATTTTTTCAACATCAAAAAGAAAAGCTTTTTTTTATTATTTCTTTGGCTCTTAAATGTGCTTTGCACAACTATTCTTACATTTTAGAAATTCTTGATTAACTTAAAATCCGAACTCAACTGCATGTCTTCCACACATTTCCGGCACGTGTGCCATCCAATCTAATCAAA